>WNWK01005122.1:0-126561 GCA_009830355.1 Cherax destructor | reverse complement strand
AGTAGTAGGAGAAAAGCAGTAGTAGTAGGAGTAGCAGAGAAATAGGAGTAGAAAAGTAGTAGTAGGGAGCAGTAAGAAATGGGAAACAGAGTAGAAAGGGAAACAGTAGTAGTAAGTAACAGTAAGGAAAGTAGGAATCCCAATGTGGAGAAACAGTAGTAGTAGGAGAAAAAAACAGTAGTAATGCAGGAGTAAAATAGTGTGGAGAAACAGAATATTGGGGGAAACAGTAGTAGTGGGAGAGAACAGTAGTAGTAGGAGTAGATGGGTAGTAGGAGTAGCGGGTAGTAGGAGTAGCGGGTAGTAGTAGGGAGTAGCAGTAGTAGTAGGAGTAAACAGTAGAAATGGAGTAGAAATTAAAAGGGGGAAAAGAAACGGGAGTATAATACAGCTTACATTGTATAACAGCTATTGTTTGTAACGTAGTGTACATTGTTGCAGACGTAGTTACATTGTTATAACGAGTAGCATGTTATAACGTAGGTACATTGTAGTGAACGCAGTAGTAGGTTGTAGTAGGGTAGCATTGTTTGTAACTAGTAGGATTGTTTGTAACGATTAACAATAGGATTGTAGGCTGGTAAAATTGTTTAGTATACGATAACATTATTGGAAGTGTAAGGTTACATTGTTTGTAATGGCCTTACCATTGTTTTTCTGTGTATCTTCATTGTTTGTAACGGCTTACATTGTTTGCAACGGCTTACATTGTTTATAACGGCTTACATTGTTTGTAACGGCTTACATTGTTTGTAACGGCTTACATTGTTTGTAACGGCTTACATTGTTTATAACGACTTACATTGTTTGTAACGGCTTACATTGTTTGTAACGGCTTACATTGTTTGTAACTGCTTACATTGTTTGTAACGACTTACATTGTTTGTAACGGCTTACATAGCTCCTGGAAAGTGAAACGTTACAACAGTAAAATGAAACATCTGTTGCACCTGTGTCCATTTACCTAACATCAAAATTTTGTTTTACCTGAATTAGATATGTAATAATATTGGTAGAATTACCGACAATATGTTAAGTAAAAGGACACAAATGCAACTAATGTGACATTTTATTGTGGCAACGTTTCGCTCTCCAGGAGCGGCTTGAGAAAGCTCCTGGAGAGCGAAACGTTGCCACAATAAAATGTCACATTAGTTGCATTTGTGTCCTTTTACTGAATTAGATATGATTGATGTATGAAATTAACACTTCCCATACAATTCCATTACTCATCCCTTACTGTATATTCGGTCATCTTTTCATATAATTTTGATGATTTTATAATCTTGGATATGATATCCGAACGATAATTAATTTATATTTGCATTCATAAATCTACTTTTGTATAGGCACGGAGAAAGTACCAGCAATTAATTTTGTTAACCAAATACCATCGTCGTTACAAGCTGCGCTAATTCATTCATGAAAATAATCTTTACTCCTCTGTTTACTACGTTTGAGTCGCCTGATATTATTTCTGCCGAGGAGTGTCCAGGAACTTTTTTCCGCAACTGTACCGAAAGACGTCAACGGTGAACAATATTATATGAGTCGATACCTGCGCTGTTTTGCTTATCTTCAAAATATTTAGTGCCTTATTAAAGTAATGCATCAGTTACTCGTTATCATTGATTCTACGACGACATTCGGAGCAAAGAAACGACGAATGTTGAGCAGCACTCTGCACTCTCATTTCTTTGTAGAGACATGACGCTCTTAACGGCAGTGAGAGCAGAGAGAAACAATTCCTACTGTAGTTCATTGGTAGTGTTTTATTATAGTTTTGCGACGACGTTTCAGCACTAGCAGACGAAGTAGTGTGTGGGGTGTAGATGAATGGTTCAGAGAACCGACAAGTTATAAATTGGACACATATGCAACATTTGGGTATCTTTATTGAGGAAACGTTTCGCCACACAGTGGCTTCATCAGTCCAATACAAAGTAGAAAGGTGTAAGGAGAGTAGGAGTTTTGAGGTAATCAGTCCCTCGGCCTGGAGTCGATGTGTTCAGTCCATCAATCTTGTAGAAAGTACTGCATATGTCCGTAGAGGTGGCTTATATACTGTAGTCAGGTGAGGTGAAGCAGCAGGAGGCAGGGTCATAGTGGTACCATCCACTAGTCGAAGTAGGTCTTCGTCCAAAGGTTGGACAAGTGTTGAAGAATTCGTTTGTATTAAGATCCCAAGATGTTGCTGTGTCAGACAGGGTGTAGAAGAATGGTTCAGAGAACCGACAAGTTATAGTGTGTGGGGTATTCACAGAGTTATCATTAAATTTGCGACGACGTCTGAACGCAGGTGAAAGATGAATGTTGCTGTTGAAGTACTACTGAATTAATGAATAGAAGAGAGAGACGCTTCCTATACAGACGAAGGCGAAGAGTCACAGAGCTGCTGAGAGGGGCCAATATATCTGAAATACGAAGGGAGGCACTGGTCAATGAAATTGCAAATATCGAACTTAAGCTGAAGGAATCTTACGGGAGACAAGAATCACAGGAAGAACTAAAAGCCATAAAGGAAATTGAAAAAAAAATACTTCTTCTCTTATGCCAAATCTAAGGTAAAAACAATATCCAGTATTGGGCCCTTGCTTAGGTGGGATGGGACATACACAGATGGCAGCCAAGAAATGAGTGAGATATTAAAGTCCCAATACGACTCAGTGTTCAGTGAGCAGCTGCCCAGACTAAGGGTCGACAATCCAAATGAATTCTTTATGAACGAGACCCAAAATTTGGTCATCTCAAAAATCTCGGATATTATCCTAACACCACAAGACATTGAAAAGACAATGAATGACATGCCCATACACTCTGCCCCAGGCCCAGACTCATGGAACTCCGTGCTCATCAAGAACTGCAAGAAGCCGCGAGCCTTCAACATTCTATGGAGAGGGAGCATGGACACAGGGGTCATCCCACGCTCACTAAAAACAACAGACATAGCCCCACTCTACAAAGGTGGCAGTAAACCAATTGTAAAAACTACAGACCGATAGCACTAACATCCATATCAGAAATATCTTTGAGAGGGTTCTAAGAAGCAAGATCGTAAACCACCTAGATACCCATCAGTTACACAACCCAGGGCAACACGGGTTTAGCGCAGGTCGCTCCTGCGTGCCCCAGCTACTGGACCACTATGACAAGGTCCTGGATTCTTTAGAGGAAAAACAAAATGCAAATGTTGTATACACAGACTTTGCGAAAGGCTTCGACAAGTGCGACCACAGTGTAATAGCTCACAAAATGCATGATAAAGGAATAACAGGAAAAGTTGGTAGAAGTATCTATAACTTCCTAACAAATACAACACAAAGAGTATTAGTAAACAGAGTAAAGTCTGAGGCGACTACTGTGAAAAGCTCTGTTCCACAAGGTACAGTACTCGCTCCCATCCTGTTCCTCATCCTCATATCTCACATAGACAGAGATGTAATCCATAGTTCCGCGTCTTCTTTTGCTCATGACACCCGAATTGTAATGACAGTGTCTTCCATCGAAGACACCGCAAGATTCCAAATGGACATAAACCAAATCTTTAAATGGGTCGCAGAAAACAATGTTAAGTTCAATGAAGATAAATTTCAACTACTCGTATACGTAAAACTTGAGGAAATGAAAACAATAGAGCGAAAAACTAATGTGAAGGACCTGGGAGTGATAATGTCAGAGGATCTCACCTTCAAAGACCACAACAATATATCTACCTCATCTACTTCAAAAATGATAGGATGGATGATGAGAACCTTCAAACCTAGGAACGCCGAGCCCAAAATGATTCCCTTTAAATAGCTTGTTCTCTCTCTATGCTGGAATACTGTTGTACACTAACTGACCTCTTCACGGCAGGCGAAATTGCTGACCTGGAGAGTGTACAGAGAGCATTCACGGCACACATAAGTACGATAAGGCACCTAAATTACTGGGAACGGTCGAAGTCCCTTAATTTGTATTCCCTGGAACGCAGGCGAGTAAGATACATGATAATATGCACTTGGAAAATCGTAGAGACTCGGCAGGAGATGCAACATTCCCTCAAAGAAAAGCAGGGGCCCCACTAAGAGACAACACAATAGGTGTCAGGGGCCCAAGATTGCTCAATTGCCTTCCAGCATACATAATGAGGATTACCGATAGACCCCTGGCTGTCTTCAAGAAGGGGCTGGACACGCATCTAAAGTCAGTACCTGATCAGCCAGGCTGTGGTTCTTACCTCGGTTTATGAGCAGCCAGAGGTAACAGTTTGGTTAATCAGACCCTGATCCACCACAAGGCCTGGTCTCAGACCGGGCCGCGAGGGCGTTGACCTCCGAAGCCCTGTCCAGGTATATTCCAGGTATTGTGTTACTCTGTTGTTTGCTGTAGACAGACCACATTAAAGTCGAAACATTTTCCGAAGCTTAAAAACATAATGCTGGGGAACAACAATATGGTCAATGTCTACCCAATCCTTGAGACAGAGGGTCTCTGACAGAATGGCTGCAGATCAGCTCAGCGGGACTGTGGCAGAGCTGCAACAGAACAAACTGGTTCCTCTTAATCCCAGTCTGATGGAGAGCTTATTACATCCTCTCGTAATATCCTTCTGAACACACTCCTGTCATCAAGGACGGAAAGCTGCAGAAACTCTAATAGCTATTCCAGGTTTGGAAAGACTATCACGAAATGTGTTAGAAGTAAAGTTCAATCTCTGATCTAATTGAATTTACAAAGGTTCCCATAGTTTTGCAAATAATGCGTCCTGATGGTTCTGTTTACGGGTAAGGAGTAAAAGTACTCACGATCGAAAATGCATACAAGGGACCGAAGCAGTCAATGACAAATCTAAAGAAAGGCTCAGCAAAGGTTGGGATACGAAACAACAGGTAAGGATTTATTGGATGGCCAGATTTTCTTGTAACCTGTCATTTAACACACGTCCAAACATGAACAGAAACATCCATTTCAATGCCGGGCCAACCACGTTCTTACGTAGTTATCGTCAGGAGTTTTGCTAAGGAAGAGTTGCTCACCGATGGAGGTGTTATGTACTATTTCCATTACCTTCCTTCGTTTGCATTTTAAAAATACCATACTTGCCCGAACCTTCTCTTTAGCAAGTAGTGAATTCTTTCACTTGAGTATACCGGAAGAGGTGGTATGGAAGGTTAAACTTTAATTATTTTCGTCTGCTTTCAAGACTGACTGTGTGCTAGCACGTACATGGGAACTATACTGCTTTCACTCTGGTTTAATATACAGTAAAAGTCTTCCAATCACTCAGATCTACTATCACAGTTTCCACAAAGAACAGGATTCAAGAATAGTCGCAGAGAGATGCCGCATAACCTGAGACCAATCACTAAGATGAACTAACCTATTATTTACCTCTAATGATGATTCTTTAATATCATATCCCAGGGTTTTTACAATGTGCATACATCGCATTACACTCACCACTTGAAATTAGTCTAGAAGATTAATATACATATGCGAGTCTTTATTGAGAGACGTATCGTTAGTATAGGCAAGCATTATCATCCATTTGTCGGGATGACAGGTGGTACAGTGTATTTTCCATTATTATTATTATTATTATTAGAAATAAGTCACAGTGCTTGACTTTATTGAATTATTCAGGATTAAATCTACAAAATGTACTTTTTTTGTGCTCATATTATCTGTGTGCTCAAGACAATTGAGGAAATATTATGCGATATGTTATGCACCCAGTGCATAACATATCGCAATCATAGTAAATATTGTAATTGAATTTGAACTGTGTAGGTTGCAATTTGCCCATTAATAATAGAAAACTAGAAAAATTGAATACTGTTAATCATGAGATAATGTCTGAGAGCTTCAGCCAGTTGCTTTCAGTCTTTCAGTGCTGATATCTTGAAAATGAAACTCCTAATTGGCGTCATCCCTAATATACTGGTGTAGTATAAGACATTTGGATGTCTGAAATAATAAAGGAATATCTCACCAGTTTAGCTTCGAATCTGGTGTTTCTTAGTGGAGGTTTGAATTAGGTTTGCACAGTCTATGTCTAATTTGCCACTTTTATTGAAGAAACCGAGAAAACATTTTCCGTAGGGTAACCTGTGAATGTATGCTGAAAATGGTATGTAATACAGATAAGTTCATGTTTATATTTATTGTTGAAACGTTTCTCCTACACGGTAGGCTTCTTCAGTCAAATACAGAGGAGAATAAATTGGAGGCAGCAGGAGTAGTGGTTAGGTAAGGATGATGTAACCAGTCCATCAACCTTGGAGAAATAGTTTTTGAGGTGGTCAGTCCCTCAGGCTAGAGAAGAGTTGAGCTCCATAGTCTGGAGCAATGTGAAGCTGAAGCGGGAATATAGAACCTTATATACTGATAACTTCTTTATTTACCTCAGATTTTGAGCTCTATAATTTAACTGCATTAGAAACTCACGCAGCACTCTGAACTATTCCTATTGCATGCATTGAGGGGGCTAGAGTTATGCTATACGGTATACCAAACAGCGACAGAAATACATCCAGTTTCTTTTTTCTTCCTTTACACTTCATATCTCGTCCGATAAGCCTTTTTTATATTTTCATTAGTGGTTTACTGTACCAAGGAAAATGATTCATAGATATATTAGCACGTGTAGAGGCACAATGCTAAAGATTTTACTTCCTAACCCGAAAATTCTGTTCACGTTCGATAACTTAAGGAAGTCTAGCCTGATCGGTTTCTAGCATTCAATAAAAGGTGAATCATAACATAATCAGGTCTTGGATATTTTTTTCATATTCGGAGGAGCGCCTGTTTCCCAGGAAGTTGTGGACAATCTGCTTGAATGAAAACCAGGCATTCACCTCGACACCTGCTAATGCTTCATGAAAATGCTTGTCATTCATCAATTCCCGAATCTGAGGGCCAACAAAGATTCCTGGATTTAGCTTGCCTTCACTTACACGAGGAAACTTTGACTCCAGGTACTTGAAAGCAGTTCCATTCTTGTTCAAGGCCTTCACACAATTTTTCATAAGCCCTAATATGATTTGGAGTGGTGGCAGCAGAATTTTCTTGGGATCAACTAGTGGCACAGTTTTCACGTTGTGATTTCCGGGTAAGAAGCTGGTTCTTGGTGGCCAATCTTTTTGTTCATAAGGATGGCTGTCTGCTCTACTATTCCAAAGACCCAGAAAACAGGGATACATGGTGTATCCGCCTTGAAGACCTAGTAGAAGAGCAATAACTTTTAAATCTGGTACTTGATTGCAGATATTAGTGTCGTCATATTTGAATACGTTTCTGACATTTGGACACTATATCCAATTGGCACAGACGCAGCTGTGTTGCCATTGTAGAGAAGTACAGCCTTTAAACTTCTTTTAGGAGAATCAATGAAGAGTCTCCATTCATCTGCTTTGTATGACATCCCCATGTGTTCAATAAGGCCAGAAATATTCGAACAGAAAACTAAATATTCCTCTTTGTCAAAGAACTGAGCGAATTCCGCTTCACGATGACTGTACCAAGCGAATGTTGTTCCAGGATCTAGAAGCCTGTGTTCCTTCAGTCTAGAGCCAAGTAACTGTGCACTTTCTTTTGGAAGGTTAAGGTCTCTCACCAAGTCATTGAGCTCAACTTGGTTGAAGGGTTTAAGATCGTCATTTATTGGTGGTTCATAGTGTACTTCCATCTCCTTAGAATCACTGGTCTCAGACTCTGATGAAATATGCCATGTCTCAGGTGGCACAGGTACAGGAATATCTTCAGAGTGTTGAACAGCCTTATTGCTGAAGGAATATTTGGGTATATTGTGTGATCTTTAGTCTTCTTGTTGAATCCAGCTACTTTAGTCATACAAAAGTAGCAGTCATCATGATGGTTCATCTGCTTCCGCCATACCATTAAGTTTTCCAACTGATCACATTTGTAGCTTATTGATGCAACTCTTGCAAGCTTTGTGTGGTGCAAATGGTTTGTCCTGGTCTCCAAGTTTGCAGCCAAAATAAGCAAAGTAGCAGCGCTTCAATAAAGGAGTAATGTTACTCCGGGAATCTGAAGGTGTGAATTGCCCGCAGACAAAGCAAAATATGTCAGGTGAAATTATGCAGCCTCTAGACATATTAATAATCTGAAAAAAAGAAAAATATATTGTTAATATTCCACTTTCTCATTTACTTATGTTATACGAAAAGAGAAAAGTAACGTTTCCGTATAACTTGACAACCTGATGTGATAGACATAAAAAAAAAAAAAACAATGAATCACTATTTTCCATATATATGCCGAAAAAGATACCATAGAGTCAATAAAAAAATCATGCAGACCAGTGTATAATCAGTTAGGTAAATTATTCAAAACCACTTATTTCGAGGTTTCACTGCTATATAGACTGCTTGTGGAGGTGGGTCTTCAAACAGGAGAAGGCTGAAATTACTCCTTGAGAATACCACTGCCACGAGTGTCCTTGCAACATGAAACAAGCCTAGTTCGCTAGGCTCATGTTGTTTGTAGAATCGATGGCTGAGTGAATAAGGTGACATGTATATTGTGTGGTCTCTTCAGACGGGACAATGTGTCGTGGAGTCGAACCCTGGCCTGCCGCAGTTTGTTAATGATTCAAAACCACTTGTTTCGTGGTTTCATTGCAAAATAGAATCTTTGTGGAGGCGGGTATTCAAACAGGAGGAGGTTTAAATTAATCCTGGTGGCAGTGGTGTACCACTGTCACCAGTGTCCTCCGATCACGAACAACACCTAGCTCTGCTGAGTGTGTGATCTTCGTAGGGTAGATGGCTGAGTGGATAAGGTGACATGTACGTTGTGTTATCTCTTGAAGCGGGAAAATGTGTCATTGGGTTGAACCCTGGCCTGTATATATATATATATATATAATAGAATGACTTCGGGGTAGGGGTCGGCCTAGAAAAGGTTGGAGGGAGGGTGTAAAGGAGGTTTTGTGTGCGAGGGGCTTGGACTTCTAGCAAGCGTGCGTGAGCGTGTTAGGAGCGAATGAAGACAAATGGTTTTTAGGACTTGACGTGCTGTTGGAGTGTGAGCAAGGTAACATTTACGAAGGGTTTCAGGGAAACCGACTTGATTCCTGGAGATGGGAAGTACAGTGCCGGCACTCTGAAGGACGGGTGTTAATGTTGCAGTTTTGTAGCTGTAGTGTAAGCACGCCTCTGGCAAGACAATGAATGATGATGAAAGTTTTTATTCGTCGGGCCACCCTGCCTTGGTGGGAAACGGCCGATGTGTTAATAAAAAAAAAGGGGAAAAATATATATGTACTATATATAGGATGGGGTCCACCTCTGGTACAAATTGTGGGACCCATAGCCTCGGAGAAGTGGATAAAAAGGCTTCAAGGAAGAATATTTGGATTTCTTCCTGATGCCATTTGAATATTCCACTTCTCCTACCACCCCATCTTTTTTTTTTTTTTTTTTTTACCAATAGGTATATTTTATTACATAATATGGTACAAAAGATTTAAGAGATACATTGTTGATATAAAGATGGCATATACAATACACGAGGTGAGAGATACATGTCTAGTACATATTGTTACATGTTTGTCACTGATTATAATGCGAAAATCTCATCCAGCTCTTCCGAGCTGGGGCGCGTGCCCAGAATACAGCATGCATTACCCCTCTGAACAGCAGCGCTGAGTCGCTGGAACAGAAAACTAGCTGCCTAGTTACCCTGTTGAGTCTTTTGCCCAGCTCCTTAAGGAACTTAGATGCACTATTTCCCCATGAGCCAAGAGTCTCTGAGCCTATGGGAACAAACATATAATGATGGGCAAGTTCTCCATATTTTCTCGACTTCTGGGACTCCCTGAAGGTGGCAGCTGCCCCTCCTTCCTCCCTGGTGTATTGGAGATAGGTATCAGCCAAGGTAGATGCACATGTGTAGTCCCACACCACCTGCTTGCCGTCTGTCCAGGCTTGAAGGGTGATACCATCTGGACGCTTTTGGCTGCCATCAGATCTGCATAGTTGGGGTGGTTCCCTTACTGCTGGGCATCCGGCTGTTGTGAGGCTCCTCTTGATAATGTTATTAACCTCTTCATGTCTTGCAATCTTTCCCTCGGATTTACGACACACGAGACCATGGTACCCGAATCGGTCTGCTGCTTCACTGCCACAAATACACCTGTGTTCGGCGAGAATAGGGGCGGCAAGTCGAAGGGCAACACCAATGCGGATGGTCTGTGGGTCGAGGCGTGTGCCAAGGCTGGAGTTGGGAACAGCCAAAAGAAAGTCCCCTGCATGAGGAGCTCTCACTGCAAGGAGGCGGGCTCTATCCTTCCCTGACACACTCTGAAGCATTGCTGAGGCTATATTCTCTACTATTGGGCCATCCCAGTGCGACTGTTTGTAGTTGTTGGGGAGAGCAGGCCTGGTTTCAGAGCCTGTTAGGTTATCCCAGATCCTGGCTCCATCAACGAACTTTTGGTCATGGATTCCAATCGTGTCCCTAAGATGTTCAGGGAGAATTGCTGCTACAAGCCCTCTGGATGCAATGCATGAAGACAGGAAAGCAGGTAGAGCAATCTGAGATGACTTGCGGACACCAATGCCTCCTAGTCTGACTGGGAGTGTAGCTTGGTCCCACTGCCTATCTTCTAGAGTAAGGTTAAGTACTTTAGTAAAGATCTGCCTCAGGATACTGTCATATTCGTGCAGTATAGGGTTATCATATGAAGGAGTACATCTTAGGAAATATGTCAACCTGGGCAGACTCAAGCATTTTGTGAGAAGGTACAAGGCATCATGGGTGTCAAGATTGCCTATTCGTTGTTCCATTCTCCTCAATTCTTCCAGTTTCTTCCTGAGAATTGTGTCAATGGCCTCGCTTCCCAGAGGTGCTCCAAGCAAGACACTATTAGTAGGGGCAATGACTGTTGCTCCTGGTAGTTTTGATAACACTGCATCTATCACTTGTTGATTGACTGAGATGATTTCACATTTGGATGGATTCAGGATGAGACCCATTTCCTGTCCCCGTGTCATCACCTGTGTAAGATATCTACAAGGGACTCCTTTGTACCTGCTAGTGTGCCATCATCCAGGAACCAGATGTTTAGCTCACTGATCAGTCTTACTTTGATTTCCCTAACTGCTATACAGAAGAGAAATGGTGCGAGAGGTTTCCCTTGCTGGACACCCTCTGATGATGTGATTTCATGCTCTCCAAACAGGAGCATTGATTCCCTGCTATATTCAGCTGAAACAAAAGGGAAGAGACCTGGAAAATGTTCTTGTACAGCTGCTAATACTACGTCCCTTTATATATATATATATATATATATATATATATATATATATATATATATATATATATATATATATATATATATATATATATATATATATATATTGTACCCACGATTTAGTGGTATTGATCATTAAGAACACCTCGACCAGCCAAGGAGTCGAACCCATGCTGATTTAGCCCGCCTCATGGTGAGCGAAAGACACATGACGCTCAAGTCCACGGGACCACACAATTCTCAAGAATGATGCACCCAGCCAAGCTAGGTGTTGTACCCATCATCCGAGAACATTCTTGTGAATTGTGTGATCCCGTGGACTAGAGTGTCATGTGTCTTTCGTTCACCATGAGGCGGGCCAAAGCAGCATGGGTTCGACTCCTTGGCTAGACTCAGTGTTGTTAATGATCAATGCCACTCGTTTGTGGGTAAAATAACTTAAAAATACTGCTTGTTGGGCTAGTACACCAAACAGGGAGCAGAATGAAATTAGCTCAGATACACCCACACTATCGTATGTTCTTGAATGACGGGTACAACACCTAGCTTGGCTGGATGCGTCATTCTTGTGAATTGTGTTGTCCCGTGGACTATAGCGTCATGTGTCTTTCGTTCAACATGAGGCAGGCCAAAACAGCATGGGTTCGATTCCCTGGCTAGTCGCAGTGTTGTTATTGATATACGTATATATATATATATATATATATATATATATATATATATATATATATATATTATATTTATTTACGCATATATATCGGGAAAAGTTTGTAAGAAGAATGGGAGAATTGACTGGTATTTTTTCCAAGTTTGTTCACTCTGGAATTTTCCCTATGCGGTTTCCAACAGGATCCTTTTCAAATTCAATTTTTTTCAATTTGTCCTAGTTTGTCAGGATTGTGTATGTCTTTTTTTGTGTTCATGTGTGTGTTTGTTGGTATGTGTGTGTGTGTATTTGTTTTGTGTTTTTGTGTTTGTAAGTATGTGTGTGTGAGTGTATGCTTAGGTATGTGCGTGTGTATGTATACTCACCTATTTGTACTCATTCTGTATGTTTGTCTTTGCGTGTGTTTGTATGTGTGTGTGTTCTCACCTTAGTTGTACTCACCTAGTTGTGGTTGCAGGGGTCGAGTCATAGCTCCTGGCCCCGCCTCTTCATTGGCCGCTAATAGGTCACTCTCCCTGCGCTATGAGCTATATCATACCTCTTCTTAAAGCTATGAATGGATCCTGCCTCCACTACATCGCTTTCCAAACTATTCCACTTCTTGACAACTCTATGACTGAAGAAATACTTCCTAATATCCCTGTGATTCACCTGAGTCTTCAACTTACAACTGTGACCCCTTGTTGCTGTGTCCCATCTCTGAAATATCCTGTCTCTGTCCACCTTGTCGATTCGTCTCAGTATTTTATATGTCGTTATCATGTCCCCCCTATCTCTCCTGTCCTCCACTACATCACTTGCTAGACTATTCCACTTCCTGACAACTCTATGACTGAAGAAATACTTCCTAATATCCATTTGACTCGTCTGAGTCTTCAACTTCCAATTGTGACCCCTTGTTTCTGTGTCCCTTCTCTGCATTTGTATTTGTCCTGTATTTGTCCACCTTATCTATTCCACGCAGTCTTTTGTATGTCGTTATCATGTCTCCCCTAACCCTCCTGTCCTCCAGTGTCGTCAGGCCGATTTCCCTTAACCTTTCCTCATAGGACATTCTCCTTAGCTCTGGAACTAGCCTTATTGCAAACCTTTGCACTTTCTCTAATTTCTTGACGTGCTTGACCAGGTGTGGGTTAGAAACTGGTGCTGCATACTCCAATATGGGCCTGACGTGTACAGTGTACAGTGCCTTGAACGATTCCTTACGAAGGTATCGGAACGCTATTCTCAGGTTTGCCAGGCGCCCATATGCTGCTGCAGTTATCTGGTTGATGTGTGCTTCCGGAGACGTGCTCGGTGTTATACTCACCCCAAGATCTTTCTCCTTGAGTGAGGTTTGCAGTCTTTGGCCACCTAGCCTATACTCTGTCTGCGGTCTTCTTTGCCCTTCCCCGATCTTCATGACTTTGCATTTAGCGGTGTGTGTGTGTGTGTGTGTGTGTGTGTGCGAGTGAGTGTGATTGTGTTTGTGCATGCACGGCAGGAAGCCGGCAGAGTGTCCATTTGGACCGTTTATGGTTCAATGAATTCTTAACGCGTGTGGCGGAAGAGTGTGGAGATTCGACAGCCACTGCTTGCTGAAACTGGTTTGGTTGGCCGGAGATAACAAAGTCTGAGCTGTTGCACAACCACAAAAATAATTATTTTCCAGTTAACTTGCTGATAGCCAATGTTGTGTTTAATTATATCCTGCCATGTACAGAATGAATGTTTTCAAGTGCACAGTTTTGGCTGTAATCTGAGAATGTGTATCATTAGTACATACATTATATATATATTGCATTAGCGTTGACGGTAGAGTTACATGTACTTCGATAAATATGGAACAAATATATAATAAAACTGTCTCAACTTAGTAATGTGTCTGAAAATTTGCTCTTAGAATGTCCGTTCACTGATTATTTATTGCGAGACGCATAATTCCTGCCTGAACGTCTTAGCTCGTAAACAAATCGGTGGAACCTCTGCTGTCTTTTTCTAAATTTTGACATTCTTCCTGATGATTTCCTTTCTCATCTCATTGTAGAAATGCTTACTTATTTTCTAATGAGGAAAAGGATAATTGATGATTTTTATGACAAAGACATCAAAGTGGTAAAATTAAAAAATGAAGTACAGGGAGAATCAGAAAAGAAGCAACAGGGAATGAAGAAAATTTTAAAGAAAATATAGAGAAACAATGTTGGAAGCAGAGATACAAGCAGGGATAACAGCAGAGATAAAAGCAGGGATAACAGCAGAGATAAAAGCAGGGATAACAGCACAGATACAAGCAGGGATAACAGCAGAGATAAAAGCAGGGACAACAGCAGATATAAAAGCAGGGATAACAGCAGAGATACAAGCAGGGATAACAACAGAGATAAAAGCAGGGATAACATCGGAGATAAAAGTAGGGATAACAGCAGAGAAATACGTAAAGATGGAAGCAGAGATAGTAACAAAGATAGAAGTTAAGATATAAACAAAGATTGAAGCAGAGATGAAAGCAAATAAATAAGCAGGGATAGAAACAGAGAAAGAAACTGAGGGGGAATCACAGACTGTAGCGAAGATAGAAGCAGAGGCAGAAAAGATGACAGCCGATAGAGAAGCGTAATTTTAAGATAAATCTTGACGTTCAATCATGTTTATGAGCAAAGATGAAAGCAGAATAAGAATGAAAAGAGAAGAAGAGGTAAAAGCAGATACAAAAGCAGAGACAGATGAGAAGACAATAGCAGCGATTAAGGCAGACAAAGATGTAGAATTACAAGCAAATATAATGATAGAGGATTGAAAAAAAAATCTAAAAGAAACAATGAAACAAAGACAGAAGCAGATGAAGTAGAAAGGAAGCAGACATCAATAGTGATACTAAGGAAGCGGAGAGAGAGAGTACTAGGAAAGAGATTTAAATTAAATCATATCCATATAAATTAATATAAACATTGAGCAAACAGAAGAATGGAGGAACGCTGGAACCGTGGTCCTAACTGGTAGTAGGACCAGTACCAGTGAGCTACGAGGCCTTCAGTAACTAGGTATAGCAAACAACACTGGTGCGTCAGGTCTGCATCGGTGGCCACCAGATGTAACCCAGCTCTACTTTCCCGGAGCCCTGTAAGCTTTCATAGTACAACTTCTGTTTCGGTCCAAGTCGGACCGAAACGTCGTCGTAAGCTCCTCTCTTCTATATGCGGGTTATTTGTGTATTGTTCCAGTCATAGTATTGTGACTTTTTTGTTATTTCTGTATTCTCATATCCCACACTGTGACCCAACTCTAAGAGTTTGGGTGTGTTAGTGAGGATAAGTGGAACAAAAAGAATGTTAATGGTTAAACAGAAGATTGAACAGACACACGTATTACTGACACTGTTACATACAGCCTTGAAACTTTTAAACAGACAAGTCGCAGACTGAGAACACTGTAGACAGAACCGTAATCAACGAACGTGTAATAAATTAAGAAAGGTTAAAAGGAAAATACAATACAGTGAGAGGAAAAAGAGAGAGAAAAAGATGAAGAGAGAAGAGTATAAGGAGTTATTGTGTCTGAGGTGTAAGGGGTCAGGTTCACCTCCACAGAGAAGAGTATAAGGAGTTAGTGTGTCTGAGGTGTAAGGGGTCAGGCTCACCTTCACAGAGAAGAGTATAAGGAGTTAGTGCGTCTGAGGTGTAAGGGGTCAGGCTCACCTGCACAGAGAATAGTATAAGGATGTAATAATATTGGTAGAATTACCGACAATATGTTAAGTAAAAGGACACAATTGCAACTAATGTGACATTTTATTGTGGCAACGTTTCGCTCTCCAGGAGCTTTCTCAAGCCGTTACAAGCGATAAATGGACATAGTTGGTATATATACTGTCAAGGTGAGGTGAAAACACTAGTGGTGTTAGAAATAGTAGTGATATAAGTAGTATAGTAGTAGTAGTAGTAGTAGTAGAAGTAATACAATAAGGTAGTACAATCAATATGCACGTGAGTAAAAGGTGATAAAACAAATACTTGGGTAGTATAACAATAGGTTAGACAAATATTTCTGCTGGAGGTAAACCCTACCATCACATAGTCTCTCCTGTTAGTTTAGCACATCGTAGATGTGGAACACTCCTACTGGCCTTTTATATTTCAACCTCCAGCAGAAATATTTGTCTAACCTATTGTTATACTACCCAAGTATTTGTTTTATCACCTTTTACTCACGTGCATATTGATTGTACTACCTTATTGTATTACTTCTACTACTACTACTACTACTACTAATACTACTTATATCACTACTATTTCTAACACCACTAGTGTTTTCACCTCACCTTGACAGTATATATATACCAACTATGTCCATTTATCGCTTGTAACGGCTTGAGAAAGCTCCTGGAGAGCGAAACGTTGCCACAATAAAATGTCACATTAGTTGCAATTGTGTCCTTTTACTTAATAGTATAAGGAGTTAGTGTGTCTGAGGTGTAAGGGGTCAGGCTCACCTGCACAGAGAAGAGTATAAGGAGTTAGTGTGTCTGAGGTGTAAGGGGTCAGGCTCACCTGCACAGAGAAGAGTATAAAGAGTTAGTGTGTCTGAGGTGTAAGGGGTCAGGCTCACCTGCACAGAGAAGAGTATAAGGAGTTAGTGTGTCTGAGGTGTAAGGGGTCAGGCTCACCTGCACAGAGAAGAGTATAAGGAGTTAGTGTGTCTGAGGTGTAAGGGGTCAGGCTCACCTGCACAGAGAAGAGTATAAGAAGTTAGTGTTATGTGTGTCTGAGGTTTAAGGGGTCAGGCTCACCTCCACAGAGAAGAGTATAAGGAGTTAGTGTGTCTGAAATGTAAGGGGTCAGGCTCACGTCCACAGAGAAGAGTATAAGGAGTTAGTGTGTTTGAGGTGTAAGGGATCAGGCTCACCTCCACACAGAGGAGTATAAGGAGTTAGTGTTATGTGTGTCTGAGGTTTAAGGGGTCAGGCTCACCTGTACAGAGAATAGTATAAGGAGTTAGTGTGTCTGAGATGTAAGGGGTCAGGCTCACCTCCACAGAGAAGAGTATAAGGAGTTAGTGTGTCTGAGGTGTAAGGGGTCAGGCTCACCTGCACAGAGAAGAGTATAAGGAGTTAATGTGTCTGAGGCGTAAGGGGTCAGGCTCACCTCCACAGAGAAGAGTATAAGGAGTTAGTGTGTCTGAGGTGTAAGGGGTCAGGCTCACCTGCACAGAGAAGAGTATAAGGAGTTAGTGCGTCTGAGGTGTAAGGGGTCAGGCTCACCTGCACAGAGAAGAGTATAAAGAGTTAGTGTGTCTGAGGTGTAAGGGGTCAGGCTCACCTGCACAGAGAAGAGTATAAGGAGTTAGTGTGTCTGAGGTGTAAGGTATCAGGCTCACCTGCACAGAGAAGAGTATAAGGAGTTAGTGTGTCTGAGGTGTAAGGGGTCAGGCTCACCTGCACAGAGAAGTGTATAAGAAGTTAGTGTTATGTGTGTCTGAGGTTTAAGGGGTCAGGCTCACCTCCACAGAGAAGAGTATAAGGAGTTAGTGTTATGTGTGTCTGAGGTGTAAGGGGTCAGGCTCACCTGTACAGAGAATAGTATAAGGAGTTAGTGTGTCTGAGATGTAAGGGGTCAGGCTCACCTCCACAGAGAAGAGTATAAGGAGTTAATGTGTCTGAGGCGTAAGGGGTCAGGCTCACCTCCACAGAGAAGAGTATAAGGAGTTAGTGTGTCTGAGGTGTAAGGGGTCAGGCTCACCTGCACAGAGAAGAGTATAAGGAGTTAGTGTGTCTGAAGTGTAAGGGGTCAGGCTCACCTGCACAGAGAAGAGTATAAGGAGTTAATTTGTCTGAGGCGTAAGGGGTCAGGCTCACCTGCATAGAGAAGAGTATAAGGAGTTAGTGTGTCTGAGGTGTAAGGGGTCAGGTTCACCTCCACAGAGAAGAGTATAAGGAGTTAGTGTGTCTGAGGTGTAAGGGGTCAGGCTCACCTCCACAGAGAAGAGTTTAAGGCGTTAGTGTTTGAGGTGTAAGGAATCAGAGACGATGAGAAAAACGATTTGTTGTTGTTATAACATTTAATTTTTTTTTCAAAATCACTTATTATCATTTAATAATTATAGGTATTTTACGATTCACGAGGAACCACTAAACATGTATAGATTTTACAGCTCAAGGGAAGAGGGGTCAATCTCGTTTGTTCAAGGGAAGAGGAATGTAGTTCCAAATTATTTGTATCCTAAAGCCGTTTTCTGCCTGCTCGATCTCCAAATTGCGTTGAAGAACAACAGGATAATAAATAACAGAAGTGACGTCAAGCACAGTATAAAAGCATGGCACCAATACAGACCCAACCACCGCATGATTTCTCATTAGGCTCTCGGGTACGAAGTGGCACTATTAACTCCTCTCACAGAATGTGTGGCAGCATTAAGCCAGGGAAAATATCCTTTGTGTTTGCGCGTGTGTTTTCCCGGACTACTAACATTATCAGCCGCCACCAACAGATTTTCCTAATTAGGCGCAGTAAATCTCTGAGTGGAGTTAATGATCTGTGCACGACACTATTGCTTTGTTTTGAAGCTAACTCTCTTCTGTATCTGTGTCGTTGTGGTGGTGAGTGTGCACTTGTGTGCACATGTGATTACCTGTTTTTACGCTTCTCTATAAGTCTACTTCCTAAATTTGTACGTGTGTCCTTGTACCTGTATACATGTGTGTAAGTCGTACCGTGTGTATACCTGTGTGTCATATGGTGTGTATATCTGTGTGTGGGCCTGTGTGTATTGTGTTCACGTGTGTGTGAATAGCTGTGTGTTTATGTTCGTGCATACATATGTGAATACATTTGTGTACTTGTGAACCCTACTCTTTCTCTGTATAATTATAATAATTTGTATATACAGTATGTGTGTCATGCTGTGTATACTTCTGAGTATCTGAGTCTTATTGTGCATGCCTGTTTGCTTCTGTGTCATTCTGTGTGCACACTCACATGTACCTGTGTGCACACCCACATGTACCAGTGTGCACACCCATATGTACCTGTGTGCACACCCACCTGTACCTGTGTGCACACCCACATGTACCTGTGTGCACACCCACATGTATCTGTGTGCACACCCACATGTACCTGTATGCACACCCACATGTACCAGTGTGCACACCCACATGTACCTGTGTGCACACCCACATGTACTTGTGTGCACACCCACATGTACCTGTGTGCACACCCACATGTACCTGTGTGCACACCCACATGTATCAGTGTGCACACCCACATGTACCTGTGTGCACACCCACATGTACTTGTGTGCACACCCACATGTACCTGTGTGCACACCCACATGTACCTGTGTGCACACCCACATGTACTTGTGTGCACACCCACATGTACCTGTGTGCACACCCACATGTACATGTGTGCACACCCACATGTACCTGTGTGCACACCCACATGTACTTGTGTGCACACCCACATGTACCTGTGTGCACACCCACATGTACCTGTGTGCACACCCATATATACCTGTGTGCACACCCACATGTACCTGTGTGCACACCCATATATACCTGTGTGCACACCCACATGTACCTGTGTGCACATCCACATATACCTGTGTGCACACCCATATGTACCTGTGTGCACACCCACATGTACCTGTGTGCACACCCATATGTACCTGTGTGCACACCCACATGTACCTGTATGCACACCCACATGTACCTGTGTGCACACCCACATGTATCTGTGTGCACACCCACATGTACCTGTATGCACACCCACATATACCTGTGTGCACACCCATATGTACCTGTGTGCACACCCACATGTACCTGTGTGCACACCCACATGTACCTGTGTGCACACCCACATGTACCTGTGTGCACACCCACATGTACCGTGTGCACACCCACATGTACCGTGTGCACACCCACATGTACTGTGTGCACACCCACATGTACCTGTGTGCACACCCACTGCTGTGCACACCAATGTACCAGTGTGCACACCCACATGTACCAGTGTGCACACCCACATGTACCTGTGTGCACACCCACATGTACCTGTGTGCACACCACATGTACCTGTGTGCACCCACATGTACCTGTGTGCACACCCACTATGTACCTGTGTGCACACCCACTGTACCTGTGTGCACACCCACATGTACCTGTGTGCACACCCACATGTACCTGTGTGCACACCACATTACCTGTGTGCACACCCACATTGTGTAAACCTGTGTGTGCACACCCACATGTACCTGTGTGCACACCCACATGTACCTGTGTGCACACCCACCTGTACCTGTGTGCACACCCACATGTACCTGTGTGCACACCCACATGTACCTGTGTGCTTTTGTTTCATGATGAGTGTCTGCATCTTTGTTTTCTTGCAACTTGCTTCTAGCTAAGTGTGGTATGTTTGCACCTATGTGTGTGTATTTGAGTTTGTGTGTGTGAACATGCTTGAACCTTTGTGTGTGTGTATCTGAGTGTATGTGTGTGTGTGTACATGTTTGAATCTATGTACTCACCTAGTTGTACTCACCTAGTTGTGGTTGCAGGGGTCGAGTCATAGCTCCTGGCCGCGCCTCTTCATTGGCCGCTACTGGGTCACTCTCCCTGCGCCATGAGCTTTATCATACCTCTTCTTAAAGCTATGTATTGAGCCTGCCTCCACTACATCGCTTCCTAAATTATTCCACTTCCTGACCACTCTGTGACTGAAGAAATACTTCCTAACATCTCTGTGATTCATCTGAGTCTTCAACTTCCAACTGTGACCCCTTGTTGCTGTGTCCCATCTCTGGAACATTCTGTCTCTATCCACTTTGTCAATTCCTCTCAGTATCTTATATGTCGTTATCATGTCCCCCCTGTCTCTCTTGTCCTCCAGTGTCGTCAGGTAGATTTCCCTTAACCTCTCCTTGTAGGACATACCCCTTAGCTCCGGGACTAGTCTTGTTGCAAACCTTTGCACTTTCTCGAGCTTCTTCACGTGCTTGGCTAGGTGTGGGTTCCAACCTGGTGCTGCATACTCCAGTATGGGCCTAACGTACACAGTGTACAGGGTCCTGAACGATTCTTTATTAAGATGTCGGAATGCTGTTCTTAGGTTTGCTAGGCGCCCATATGCTGCAGCAGTTATTTGGTTGATGTGCGCCTCAGGAGATGTTCCTGGTGTTATGCTCACCCTAAGCTCTTGTTCCTTGATTGAGGTTTGCAGTCCCTGGCCCCTAGACTGTACTCCGTCTGCGGTCTTCTTTGCCCTTCCCCAATCTTCATGACTTTGCATTTCGTGGGGTTGAACTCCAGGAGCCAATTGCTGGACCAGGCTTGCAGCCTGTCCAGATACCTTTTATAGTTCTGCCTGGTCCTCGTCCGATGGAATTCTTCTCATCAACTTCACATCATCTGCAAACAAGGACACTTCGGATTCTATTCCTTCCGTCATGTCGTTCACAAATACGAGAAACAGCACTGGTCCCAGGACTGACCCCTGTGGAACCCCGCTCGTCACCGGCGCCCACTCTGACACCTCGCCACGTACCATGACTCGCTGCTGTCTTCCTGACAGGTATTCCCTGATCCATTGTAGTGCCTTCCCTGTTACCCCTGCCTGGTCCTCCAGCTTCTGCACTAATCTCTTGTGTGGAACTGTGTCAAACGCCTATTTACAGTCCAAGAATATGCAATCTACCCACCCCTCTATCTTTTGTCTTATTGCTGTCACCCTGTCGTAGAACTCCAGTATGTTTGTGACAGGATTTCCCGTCCCTGAAATCGTGTTGGCCGTCGTTGATAAGCTCATTTCTTTCTAGGTGCTCCACCACTCTTCTCCTGACTATCTTCTCTATGACCTTGCATGCTATACATGTCAGTGACACTGGTCTGTAGTTTAGTGCTAGGTTTCTGTCTCCTTTTTTTAAAAATTGGGACTACATTTGCTCTCTTCCATACCTCAGGTAGTTGCCCAGTTTCGATAGATGAGTTGAAGATTGTTGTTAGGGGTACACATAGCTCCTCTGCTCCCTCTCTCAGGACCCATGGAGAGATGTTATCTGGCCCCATCGCCTTTGAGGTATCTATCACTTCCTCCTCAGTTGTGTGTATTGTGTCCAGCACCTGATGGTGTACCCTACCTCTCCTCCTTTCTGGAGGCCCTTCTATCTCCTCTGTGAACACCTTTGAATCTCATGTTGAGCTCCTCACACACTTCCCGGTCATTTCTTGTGACCTCTCCTCCTACCTTCCTCAGCCTGATCACCTGGTCCTTGACTGTTGTTCTCCTCCTGTGTGTGTATCTGTAAGTAAGTAAGTAAGTTTATTCAGGTATACGCAAATGCAGTTACATAGATTATCATACATAGCAGCATATGTGTAGAGAACCTAGGATGACCCAAAAAAAGGTCACACAAAATGACTTATTTCCATTGGGGTCCTTTTAATACCTTATTATTATTCTATAAAGGCAGCTTCATCATCTCTAAAATATATTAACAAAAATCCTCCTCAAAACAGTAAACCTTGCCATCACATAGTCTGCCATCACATAGTCTCACAAGAACACAACAGAGGAGGAACACTGAAACAGACCTTCTCAGATCCAACCACCAACATAAATATTTGTGTAACCTATTTTTATGCTACCCAAGTAATAGCTTTTATAACATTTTAATCTTGTGCAAGTTGATTGTTCTACCGGTTTGTATTACTACTACTACTACAACTAATATTACTACTACCACTAGTATTATACTTCATTCTAAGCCTATATATACCCTCTGTGACCATGTATTGTTTGTAACGGTTTGACAAAGCTCTTGGAGAGCGAAACGTTGCCACAATAAAATGTCACATTAGTTTCACTTGTGTCCTTTTACTTTACATATTATCGGTAATTCTACCAACATTAATACATGTACAATGTTTATTCTTGCACAAGATATATGATGCTTGGAAAAACACAGGTTGCATGTGATCCTGGATTTCCTTCCAAGGATTTTTTTACATGTCCCACAGGTATGTTGTACTGGCACTTAATTTTGTTTTGTTCACTGTATAAGTCTTTCCAGATTCATTCCTCGCTGATCATTTATATATATTTTAATTTACTGATCTTATTGAGTTCTTCACACTGATCTAGATTGGGTTAGTGTGGTATGGGGTATATGGTGTTATATGGTTGTATATGGTAGGCCTGTGTGGTTGCCTGTTAGCACTGCCAGACGTATAACTGAAACACACCACCCCAGGGTACATGGCACTTCTCGCATGCGATGCCACATTTTAGTTTAAAACACTTCCATTGTGTTTAATCACTATCCTTGAGTCAATTTAGGTTCACTAGGTCTTTCCACTATGTATCGGTATCCTAGTCAGTTTATTATATGTGGTAACTGAAACCTTTGTGGGTACACTGGAACACATGTCAACACCAGGACGAGTAGTGTGTCCCACACTGCTGCACTTCACTATTTTTGGTTTCTTTTTATTTTATCATTCTGCCGTACACTAGTTATCACAAGGATATACACTATATTCAAGATACACTTTTCTTTTCACTGCACTATACTGGGATCGTTGTTTTATTACTCACACGCCAGCTTGGCCTATGGTAATTTTCCCCTTACACTTCCATTTAAATTTATTTCGTGCTGATTTCTCAGTGGTGGTTGATTTTTTTTGTGATATTTTTTTCTAGCTAGTCTACTCCCTTCACTACGGTTACCCTTAATGGTAGTCCAGGTTTTTCCATTTTCACTCAAGAGTAATACGAGTTACTGCTTCCCTCGAGTGGCAACACTTCCTGTTTCCCAACAACACTGGGCTTAGTCTGGGTCCTCGGCACTTCCAATATTTTGTTTGATTTCTACTTAAAGAATGCAAGGATCACGTATGTGTTGATCACAGTCGACAGATTAGCCATTCGCGGCATTAAAGTTTCTTTTACACCATTTTTCCCCTTTTAGGGACCACTGCTAACACTTAAGGAAACTGAGCCCACGCACACACGTGTGTGCCCCTCTGGACTCTTTACCAACTAACGTTGTTATACCAGTTATACCAGTCGCTATACCAGTACCTTGGTTCAACCAGCCAACCACAAGGAAGCTCGCCAAAGCTGTGAAGCGATGTGGTACACTTGTGATACAGCTTTGGCGGACTTGCCTTCACTGCTGGTCGCTACAGTTCTCACCGTGTCTTGTGCTTCCATTTTTTGTCTCATTGTACATAGCTGTAAACACTATAAATAAGCTATATATGTATGTTGTAAATACCAGCTTGTTTTGGAGAAGGAAATAGTCATTATTTATCTCTGCTACCTTTTTTATCGTTCTAAGTGGTTATCGTACTACGGCAAGGTGTGCAGGCAAAGAGTCTACACTTGTGTACATAATATAGTAGTATTAGTAGTAGTATTAGTCGTAGTAGTAAAAGTAACAAGTGCAACAATAGTAGAGGTGGAAATAGGAAGGTAATAATGGTAGTGAAAAAAGAGCCAAAAAAATGGAGTGTTAGAGAAGGAATAGTAGTAGTAGAAATAACAATCATAGATGTAGTTAATAAAAAACAGGGGTAGGACAACATACACATTGGTACAAAACCCTCATAGGAGAGAACCCACCTTAGAAGAAGAAAGGAATGATAATGACAATATGGTTTGGTGAAGAGGTAAAGGAAGGATCAGCTCAAATCAGGAGTGTTCTGAGGTTCAGAGCAATTGACATTGCAATGAAATGTTCGTATTAATTTCCTCTAAGGTAAAGTTTACATCCAGAATGAAGACATAAGATAATTCAATACTGAAACTGAGAATAAACATGAGAACATATGAGTACAAGTTTTAAAATATAATGTTTAACAAAAATTCATTGCAATCAAGTTATGTTTAGTGAATAGTGGTGACACTAGTCATGAAGTAATTACGGTATCTAATGAATCATTTTATCACTAAGAAAAAATAGTGAAATTATTCATACTTTTATTTTATTTTCCTGGTCAGATATATTTCTTTTTAATTTATATTTTTTTTGGTGAGTTCTGATCTGAACACTTGGGAGGTATGATGCTAGAGACGCCACTGAAACAGTAAATTTGACAGAGATCACATGCAGCTGTAGGGCGGTCTATTTATATATTATTTTACCAATTTTTTGCGACCTGCTCGGAGTATTTACATTAATATGTTGTGCCTACCATTAACCGGCACATTTCCTATCAGTTTTTTTTTAGAAATATGGTCCCAGTTGAGTTTATTCAAAATTAGACGGAATTGCTCCTACATATGTGAACACTGACTCCAGACAGAAAACTGGTGCCATTTATGTTTTAATTTCCAAACCTGAAGGAAGATTTGCCTACCAAGTTGGGAAGGATGCTCAGTTTTATTTTGTATTTGGTCGGTCCAGCTGAATACATTGAGGATATTTCTTCCTATTATTTTTTTACTTAGTTTTATTCCTCATATTATGATTGTTTCTTAAAATTCTATTTCTTTCACGTATTATACATTATTCTATGTTCTTATTCTATTTCACATATATTACAAACCATACCACGGGTGGTATGGTGGTATGATCGCGGGTTCGAACCCCACCCGTGGTATGGTTTGTTAGCAATCGTGTCATTACGATTTCATGGGTCACATATATTACATTACTACTTTATTATTGTTGTGGTTTTGAATGCACGTTCTCTGTATAATGTTTGTGCTTTACAAGGTTTGCTTTCTATATTTCTTTAATGGTGTTTCTTCTTCATTTTTATTACTGCCAGGAAAAATACCGATTAAGAACGAGGATAAATAGACAGAAATGCTGTTTTTTAGGCATTTATTAATGGGTCTTAATAAAGTGGCTGGAGAGCCAACCATGTATGTAGTGAGTGACCTGTGTGTTGGTAGTTAACCTGTTGCTTGTAATGAGTTGACCTGTAGCTTGTAGTGAATTGACCATTAGCTTGTACTAAGTTGACCTGTAGCTAGTAGTGAGTTGACCTATAGCTTGTACTAACTTGACTTGTAGCTTGTACTAAGTTGATCTGTAGCTTATATTGAGATGACCTGTAACTTGTACTAAGATGACTTGTAACTTGTACTAAGTTGACATGTAGCTTGTATTGAGTTGACCTGCAGCTTGTAGTGAGTTGACCTGTAGCTTGTTGTGAGTTGACCAGTAGCTTGTACTAAGTTGATCTGTAGCTTGTAGTAAGTTGACCTGTAGCCTGTAGGGAATTGACTTGTAGCTTGTAGTAAGTTGACCTGTAGCTTGTAGTGAGTTGACCTGTGGGTTGTAGTGAGTTGACCTGAAGGTTGTAGTGACCTGATATGTTTTTGTAGTTATTTAACCCATGGTTTTTAATAAGTTCAGTGAGCTGGATGTTGTGTGTTGTGAGCTGACCTGTGGTTTGTAAAGTGTGGGTTTGTGACTTGTAGAAAGTTGGCATATGACTTTTAGTAAGCTAACTTTGGGCTTGTAGCGAGTTGACTTGTGGGATGTAGTGAGTTGGTCTGTGGCTTGTACTGACTTCACCTGAGGCTTGTAGTGAGTTTAACTGTGGCTGACAGTGACTTGATCCTTGGCTTGTAGCGAGTTGACCTGTGGCTTGTAGTGAGTTGACTTGTGGGTTGTAGTGAGCTGATCTGTAGCTTGCAGCGACTTGACCTGTGGCTTGTAGTGAGTTGACTTGTGGGTTGTAGTGAGTTGATCTGTGGCCTGTAGTGAGTTGACCTGTGGCTTGTAGTGAATTGACTTGTGGGTTGTAGTGAGTTGACCTGTGGCTTATAGTGAGTTGACTTGTGGGTTGTAGTGAGCTGACTTGTGGCTTGCAGCGAGTTGATCTGTGGGTTGTAGTGAGTTAATTTGTGGGCTGTAGTGAGTTGATCTGTGGCTTGTAGTGAGTTGACCTGTGGCTTGTAGTGAGTTGACTTGTGGGTTGTAGTGAGTTGACCTGTGGCTTATAGTGAGTTGACTTGTGGGTTGTAGTGAGTTGACCTGTGGCTTGTAGTGAGTTGACCTGTGGCTTGTAGAGAGTTAACTTGTGGCTTGTAGTAAGTTGACCTGTGGCTTATAGTGAGTTGACCTGTGACTTGTAGTGAGTTGACCTGTGGCTTGTATTGACCTGTGACTTGTAGTGAATTGACCTGTGGATTGTAGTGAGATGACCTGTGGCATGTAGTCAGTTGACCTGTGGATTGTAGTGAGCTGACCTGTGGATTATATTGAGTTCACCTGTTGCCTGTAGTGAATTTTCCTGTGGATTGAAGTGAACTGACCTGTGACTTGTAGTTAGTTGAATTGTGGCTTGTAGTGAGTTGACTTGTGGATTGCAGTGAGTTGACCTGTGACTTGTAATGAGTTGATTTGTGGATTGTAGTGGGATGACCTGTGGATTGTAGACAGTTTACCTGTGGATTATATTGAGTTTATCTGTGGACTGTTGTTAGTTGACCTGTTGCCTGTAGTGAGTTGTCTTGTAGGTTGTAGTGAGTTGACCTGTGGATTGTAGTGAGTTGACCTATGACTTGTAGTGAGTTGACCTGTGGATTGTAGTGAGGAGCTGTAGATTGTGATGAGTTGACCTGTGACTTATAGTGAGTTGACCTGTGGATTGTAGTGAGCTGACCTTTGACTTTATTTAGTTAATCTCTTGTGCGGAACTGTGTCGAAAGCCTTCTTATAGTCCAAGAAAATGCAGTCTACCCACCTATCTCTCTCCTGTCTTACTTCTGTTACCTTATCGACAAACTCCAGTAGATCTGATATACAGGATTTTCCCTCCCCGAAACCGTGCTGGTTATCGTGTAAAAGCTCATTCCCTTCTAGGTGCTTCACCTCTCTTCTCCTGAAAATCCTAGCCATGAATTTACATATTATACATGTGAGTAAAACTTTTCTGTAGATCAGCGCAGCCTATCTGTCTCCTTTCTTAAAATTTGCTGTCTTCCACACCTCAGGTAGTTGCCCAGTTAGGATAGATGTGTTGAAGATCGTTATTAGTGGCACACATAGTGTCTCTGCTTCCTCTCTCAGGAAGAGATGTTGTCTGGGTTTAGCAGTCTCGTCACATTCTCTTCGGTTGTGTGTAATGTCTCCAGCACGTGTTGGTGTAATTTACTATACGGTTTGCTGGAATCCTGTCTCCACTGAAAATACCTCCCTAAATCTCGTGATGAGCTCCTCACATAATTCCTAGGCATTTCATGTGATTTTCCCTCCTTCATTTCTCAGCCTGACTATCTGGTCCTTGACTATTGTTTTCCTCCTGATCTTGCTGTATAACAACCTTGGGTCAGATCTGGATTTTGATGCTATGCCATTCTCATATTGCCGTTGGGCCTCACTCCTCATCCGTGCATATTCATTTCTGGCTCTTCGGCTCATTTCGTTATTTTCCTAGGGCCTCTCTCATCTATACATTTTCCATGCTCTAGTGGACTTAGTTTTGGCTTTTCTACACCTCAGGTGAACCAATGGCTAGTTCTGGACTTTCCATTGTTTCTGTAGCCTTTGGGTACGATCTTTTCCTCTTCCTCCATGCACTTTGCTGACAAGTATTCAATCATTTTATTTACTGTCTTTCCCTCCAATTCTCTTCCCAAGTACACGTCATGCAGGAATTGCCTAATGCCTGTGTAGTCCCCTCTTCTGAAGTTTGGTTTCTCTCGTCCTTCTCATGATACTTCAATTTCTACTGTTAACACTACAATGTATTCAACGTTCAGGAACACATGATCACTAGCGTCAAAGGGCCTTTCATATAAGATATCCTCAATGTCGGAGTGACTTAAGTTGAGTACGAGGTGCAGGCATGCTGGTTCTTCCTCTCCTCTTCTTTTTCTTTGGTAGTGACCCTATCATACTGGTGCGTGTGGTTTTCCAGTACTACCTCCAGCATCTTAGCCATCCACGTTCCTGGTCTTCAAAGTGGTTCCAGGTTTTCTCAGTCTCCTTGTGATTGAACTCCCCCATAACTAGTAACTTAGACCTGCCAATGTGGTGCCCTTCTGACCACCTCAGCTAGAGTGTCCGCCATTTCTCTGTTGCTCTCATTGTACTTTCTTCTTGGCCTCCTGCTATTATGTGTAAGGTTGCACATCACTGCAACTGCCACCTTAGGGTTTGTGCTGAGGGGGGTGAGGGCAATGAGTGTGGATTATTGATTATTTATGGTTATTTGTTTGGTCGCTGTGTGGTGGTAGGGGATGAGGGTGTTCAATTGGTGGTTCTGCAGATGGCTATGTTTGCTGGTTCTCCAAAGTATGGGGTTCCCTGCCTGTCTCTAACCTTATCTTAGTTTCCTGTCCCTGCATCATTGTACCCTCTCTCAGTTTCTCTCATTCTTTTTGTGTTGTGTAGCAGTTAGGTACACCTACTGGTACTGGGGCGAGTTCTTTAGCCATAGTTTCTCCTACAAGATCCCATTTCTTAACGTTCCTGTCTTGAAAATCAGGTTGACTGGACATGTGCTGTACTTTCTACAAGATTGATGGACTGAACACATCGACTCCAGGCCGAGGGACTGATTACCTCAAACTCCTCCTATCCTTACACCTTTCTACTTTGTATTGGACTGATGAAGCCACTGTGTGGTGAAACGTTTCCTCAATAAAGATACCCAAGTGTTGCATATGTGTCTAATTTATAACTTGTCGGTTCTCTGAACCATTCAGCTACAATATTGTTTTAGTTGGGGACAGTCAGGTTAAGTTTATGGATAGGGCTTTTTGTCTTAGGGACAGGAAGAGGAGGCAGAGGGTATGTTTTCCTGGGGCTGGGATGGTGAATATTGTTAGCCGTCTAGACGATATCATGTAACGTAATGGGAGCAATCCTATTATCTGCCTCAGTGTGGGAGGCAACGATGTTGGCAGACGTAAGAGTGAAGACCTGATTAGCAAGTATAGGACAGCAATAGAGATAATTAGGAAGAAGGGTGGTAACCCTGTGATATATGGCATTTTGCCCAGGAGAGGAGTTGGAAATGAATGGTTGTCCAGGGCAATTGGAGTCAATTGCTGGCTGGACAAACACTGTAAGGAAAATTTAGTAACATTCATAGACAACTGGGACTCTTCTATGGCAGAAATGACAAGTATGCCAGGGATGGGGTTCACTTATCTAGGTTTGGGGTGGGAGCACTGGCCAATGCAGTGGAGGGAGCTGTTATGTCTTTAAACTAGAAATGGATAGTGGTACAGGTTTTTGTGGAAAATCAATGAATTCTCAGTGTAGCGATAGTGTGAGTTTTGGGGAAACCAGTAATAGGCAGAATGAGGTGGAGTTATTGGTGAATATTGGAAACCCAGTGGCACTAGGGGACAGGGTCAGTAACAGGTATAATGGAGGAACAGGTATCAGCAGGAAGAGAAAAGAGAAGGGAGGTTTTCTAAACATATTTTATACTAATGCATGTAGTGCGAGAAATAAAATGGACGAATTGAGATTAGTTGCAAGTGCGGGTAACATTGATGTTTTTGCCATAACTGAGACGTGGTTTAATATGAAAAATCGGGACATGCCTGCTGAATGTCACATTCAGGGCTTTAAATTGTTTCAAGTAGACAGAAGTATCGGTAAGGGGGGTGGGGTGGCACTCTATGTCTGAGATTGTTTAAATTGTTGCATAAAAACGGGTATAAAGTCTGAAAAAACACATACAGAGTCTGTCTGTATAAAATTTTCAGAAGGGTATGAAAAATTGATCTTATGTGTGATATACCATCCCCCAAACTTAGATAGGGAACAAGGGAAACTACTTTGGGAGGAAATTGTTAAGGCCACAAGGCACGATAACATAGTAATTCTAGGGGACTTTAACTTTAGTCAGATTGATTGTAATTTTTTGACTGGTAATTTAGAATCTAACGACTTTTTAGATGTAGTTCAAGATTGTTTTTTGAAGCAGTTTATGACAGAAACTACAAGGGGAAATAACCTACTTGACTTGGTTCTGGCAAACAAGGAAACCCTTGTTAATAATTTAGAAATTACAGAGGAACTCGGCACAAGCGACCACAAATCAATTAACTTTAACATTGAAAGGAAAAATGATAGTAGGGACAATTCAGTAACGGTCCCAGATTTTTGCTTAGCAGATTACAATGGGCTTAGAGAACACTTATCATCTGTGGACTGGGGTAACGTAGAGAGGTATTATTATGACAGCTTTCTTAACACTATACATGCTGGCCAAAGAACATTTATCCCGTATAAGTAAATCAGATCGAATAGAAATGACCCTAAATGGATGAATAATAGGATCAAATATCTTTTAGGACAGAAGAAAGGAATTTATAGGAGCATCAGAAGAGGTAAGGGTCATCTTATGAATCAGTATACTGTCATTAAGAGGGTCGTCAAAAAAGGGGATCAGAAAAGCTATACGGGACTATGAAATTAAAGTTGCTAGGGATTCAAAAACTAACCCAAAAAGTTTTTTCCAGGTTTATAGATCAAAAGTTAGAGATAAGATAGGTCTTCTTAAAAATAACTCTGGGCATCTTACTGACAAGGAGAATTAAATGTGCTCTATTTTTAATAATTATTTTCTCTCGGTTTTCACTCAGGAAGACACTAATAATATCCCAGTAATAAACTTTTATTCTGGGCCTGAAGAAGATAAATTATGTAATATCAGTCACTAGCGAAATGGTTATGAAACAAATAGACCGACTGAAACAAAATAAATCACCGGGTTCTGATGAGCTTTTTTCAAGGGTTCTTAAGGAATGCAAAATGAAACTCTGTGAACCATTAACTAATATTTTTAATTTATCTCCTCAAACAGGTGTAGTGTCTGATATGTGGAAGATGGCTATTGAAATTCCTATTTTTAAAGCAGGGGACAAGTCAATACCGTCAAATTACATCCCAATAAGCTTGACCTCAAATGTAGGCAAATTACTAGAGTCAATTATAACTGATATTATAAGAAGCCATCTGGATAAGCATAATTTGATTAATGATACTCCGCATGGATTCACGAGGGGCCGTTCCTGTCTAACTAATTTATTAACCTTCTTCAGTAAAGCTTTTGAGTCTGTTGATCACGATAAAGAATTCGATATTGTTCATTTAGACTTTAGTAAGGCTTTTGATAGAGTACCGCACCAGAGACTGTTAAGGAAAGTGGCAGCTCATGGCATTAGGAAAAAAGTGCTGTCATGGATCGAGTCATGGCTCACCAATAGGAAGCAGAGAGTATGCATAAATGGATTTAAATCCGAGTGGGGATCTGAAACAAGTGGCGTTCCACAGGGATCAGTCTTAGGCCCGTTGTTGTTTATAATATATATAAATGACCTTGATGAGGGCATTACTAGTGATATGAGCAAATTCACCGATGACACGAAGATAGGTAGGATAATTGACTCAAACGTAAATGTCATGGAACTTCAGGAGGATTAAGACAAACTCAATTTCTGGTCAGAAAAGTGGCAGATGCAGTTCAATGTAGATAAATGCAAGGTTCTGAAGCTAGGGAGTGTCCATAACCCAAGCACTTATAAGTTAAATAACGTAGAACTTAGCCATACAGATTACGAAAAGGACTTGGGGGTTATGGTAAGCAGCAATGCCTTAGAGTACGTAATAACCCAAGAATAGCTTCCAAAGATATCACACAAGGTAAATTATACTGAAAAATATATGAAAACAGACAGCTTGGCAACGTTTGGAAACTTCAAAAATGGAAATTATTAAAGGAAGATTTCCTAATGTTCTACCTATATCTATTTTATAGTTTAAATAATATGTCAAAAACAAATATATCGTCTTTCGGAACTGGAACCAGAATCGTTGTGAATCACTATACTTTCTTTAATTTCTTAACATGACTGAAGAGGTTTCGAAAACATTTGCCAAACTTAATATACAAAGATTGTTAATGATACTGTCCAGACGACCGTGAAGAGCTATGTGATGATCGTGTACGGACACGTACACAACAAATGTCAACGATGTAAAGCTGGACCTCCCTTTCCTGAAGGCAGAGGTTACGACTCAGTCCAACTATCTCTGACTGTCTTCGAGAAACACATAAAGTGTGATTCCTCCCAGGCAGCGAGCATTCCAGATCAGCTGGATGTCTCCCAGCCAGACACGTTAAATCCCGCTGACTCTGGAAGAAGCAAGGTGATACATGGAAGCTTCGTTGAACAACACTTCCACGTATTGCGACAAGTTGATATGAACTTACCAAGAGTGACTTCAAGAAGGAATGAATGCGATGGAGTCAGTGTTTTTGCTGCTGAATAAGCTGCAAAGAATTTTGTTGTTGTTCAAAACATGAACATCAAATTTATTACCAAGATCACCTAAATCTAGAGATGGAGATTTCGGGCAAACATAGATTAGCTTGAACTTTATTCACTCAAAGTAAATCTCATGGCAGTCATTTTGAAAACATAACAGCTGTTGTTTAGCTTCATGAACGTTTAAAAGATAGAGCTAGAAAGAGTTTGTTTAGTTTCAGCTGTCTAGTAATATTTGAAATACATAACTAGGATGGTTATAATTTCCGATGCGTTATACTAAGTGTAATAATTCTTTTTAATTTTGCACTGAAAATGTACTTCAATATGAGCAGAAAATAAATATATGTTTATAACATGGCGATCATCATGACAAGTCTCGTGGTTATGAACATTATAACTCGTCGGCTCACTATTGAAAAACCGGGATCAGTATCAAGAGATGTGGTGATGTTTATCCAATAAATACATTACAAGGTGTTAAATTGAGTTTGTGTCTTGCATCTTTAAGGTGTTGGTGGAGTTAGAATAACCTAGACAGGGCTTGGTTATGAAATAACTAGAGGCAGGATAACAGCTGTTTGTTTGTATATAATACTTGAAAATTTCTTAGGTTATTGTGTAAGCTAAATTTCCTTATATATTTTGGTGATTATTTTAAGTACCTGGAACTGATAACTTTATTCTGTATTTTTATCGTGTGATGACTTCTTGATTCGCCAGGACTCTCCCGGCCCGGGTCTTTTGTAGATAGTGACCCGGGCTTGGCTCCCTATCTTGGGAGTGTCTTAAGACCTATGTCTCCCATGGGAGAAGGTACAAGTACCTCCTCATCTTCTGGCACCAACTGTCCCCAGGACTTGCCCCATTCCACGCCCTGACGGGGCTCGCACGGAGAAGCTAGGCCTCTGGTCTGCCATCTTCCCCGCCCCTTGGGGACTCGTGGGAATAACAGTCTTGTGAGCTGCAGGTGGTAGCAAGCTCTGGCTCTGGCACCTTCCCCGCCCTAGAAGGGCTCGTAGGAGTGGTGTGACGATTAGCATGTCTGTGTGATGACTGTTAATGTTTTGTTGATGGAGGCACAAAAATCCTCCTCAAACGTCTTACATAATTAATTTATGTGTAAAACTTCAAATTCCAAAACACTGCGACTCTTGTAATAATCTAGCGAAAAAAATTACCCTGACAGAAATTTTCTTAATGGAAACGTTGTTAAATAAAAGCTTATTATGCTCTAAACATTGATTTACCGATCATTAATCATTAGCTATACCTGTTAACCCTAAGCACCACAGCCTCTTACGATAGATTTAATGTTATATTTTCTTGACGTTCTGGGAATTACGAGTACGTTAATTAGGATTAATGCATCCCAATTGTGCGAGGATCATTAAGCCTGTGTGTTACACTCTACACGACCCTCTACACTGTGTGTTACACTCTACACGACCCTCTAAACTGTGTGTTAAACTCTACACGACCCTCTACACTGCGTATTACACTCAACACGACCCTCTACACTGCGTGTTACACTCTATACGACCCTCTACACTGAATGTTACGCTCTATACGACCCTCTACACTGCGTGTTACGCTCTATACGACCCTCTACACTGCGTGTTACATTCTACACGACCCTCTACACTGTGTGTTACACTCTACACGACCCTCTACACTGTGTGTTACACTCTACACGACTCTCTACAATGCATGTTACATTCTACACGACCCTAAACACTGCGTGTTGCACTCTACACGACCCTCTACACTGTGTGTTACACTCTACACGACCCTCTACACTGTGTGTTACACTCTACACGACTACATTCTACACGACCCTAAACACTGCGTGTTACACTCTACACGACCATCTACACTGCGTGTTACACTCTACACGACCCTCTACACTGCGTGTTACACTCAACATGACCCTCTGCACCTCGTGTTACTCGCTACACGACCCTCTACAATGCGTGTTTCACTCTTTACGACCCTCTACACTGCATGTTACATTCTATACGACCTTCTACACTGCGTGTTTCACTCTACACGACCCTCTACACTGCGGCGTGTAACACTCTACACGACCCTCTACACTGCGTGTTACACTCTACAAGACCCTCTACACTGAGTGTTACACTCTACACGAACCTCTACATTGCGTGTTAAACTCTACACGACCCTCTACACTGTGTGTTACACTCTACACGACCTCTACACTGCGTGTTACACTCTATATGACCCTCTACACTGCATGTTATACTCTACAAGACCCTCTACACTGCGTGTCACACTCTACACGACCCTCTACACTGCGTGTTACATTCTACACGACTCTCAACAATGCATGTTACATTCTACACGACCTTAAACACTGCGTGTTACACTCTACATGACCTTCTGCACTGTGTGTTACACTCTACACGACCATCTACACTGCGTGTTACACTCTACACTGAGTGTTACACTCAACATGACCCTCTGCACTTCGTGTTACTCGCTACACGACCCTCTACACTGCGTGTTTCACTCTTTACGACCCTCTACACTGCATGTTACATTCTATACGACCTTCTACACTGCGTGTTTCACTCTACACGACCCTCTACACTGCATATTACACTACAAGACCCTCTACACTGCGTGTTACACTCTACAAGACCCTCTACACTGAGTGTTACACCCTACACTACACTCTACACTGCGTGTTAAACTCTACACGACCCTCTACACTGCGTGTTGCACTCTACACGACAATCTACACTGCGTGTTACACTCAACACGACCCTCTACACTACGTGTTAAACTCTACACGACCCTCTACACTGCGTGTTACATTCTACACTACCCTCTACACTGTGTATTACACTCTACACGACCTTCTACACTGTGTGTTACAATCTACACGACCCTCTACACTGCGTGTTATACTCTACACGACCCTCTACACTGTGTGTTACACTCTATACGACCCTCTACACTGCGTGTTACACTCTACACGATCCTCTACACTGCGTGTTACACTCTACACGACCCTCTACACTGCTTGTTACATTCTACACGACACTCTACACTGCGTGTAACATTCTACATGACCCTCTACACTGCGTGTTACACTCTACACGACCCTCTACACTGCGTGTTATACTCTACACGACCCTCTACACTGTGTGTTACACTCTACACGACCCTCTACACTGCGTGTTACACTCTACACGACCCTCTACACTGCGTGTTACACTCTACACGACCCTCTACACTGCGTGTTACATTCTACACGAACCTCTACACTGCGTGTTAGACTCTACACGACCCTCTACACTGTGTGTTACACTCTACACGACCCTCTACACTGCATGTTACATTCTACACGAATGAAAAGTAAGTGCAGACGATCGTGAGATTGTAACACGCAGTGTAGAGAGTCGTGTAGAGTGTAACACGCAGTGTAACGCTCGTGTAGTGTTACACTCTACACGACCCTCTACACTGTGTTTTACCCTCTTCACGACCCTCTACACTGTGTGTTACAATCTACACGACCTCTACACTGCGTGTTATACTCTACACGACCCTCTACACTGTGTGTTACACTCTACACGACTTTCTACACTGCGTGTTACACTCTACATAGTGTTACACTCTACACGACCCTCTACACTGTGTTTCACCCTCTTCACGACCCTCTACACTGTGTGTTACAATCTACACGACCCTCTACACTGCGTGTTATACTCTACACGACCCTCTACACTGTGTGTTACACTCTACACGACCTCTACACTGCGTGTTACACTCTACACGACCCTCTACACTGCGTGTTACACTCTACACGACCCTCTACACTGCGTGTTGCATTCTACACGACCCTCTACACTGCGTGTTACACTCTACACACCTCTGACACTGTGTGTTACACTCTACACGACCCTCTACACTGCGTGTTACACTCTACACGACCCTCTACACTGCATGTTACATTCTACACTACCCTCTACACTGCGTGTTACACTCTACACGACCCTCTACACTGCGTGTTGCATTCTACACGACCCTCTACACTGCGTGTTACACTCTACACGACCCTCTACACTGTGTGTTACACTCTACACGACCCTCTACACTGCGTGTTACACTCTACACGACCCTCTACACTGCATGTTACATTCTACACTACCCTATACACTGCGTGTTACACTCTACACGACCCTCTACACTGCATGTTACATTCTATACGACCTTCTACACTGCGTGTTTCACTCTACACGACCCTCTACACTGCGCGTGAACCTTCAGACCTTACCTGCATATTACACTAAAGACCTCTACACTGGTGTTAACTCTACAGCCCTTTACACTGCGTGTTCATTAATACACTCTACACGCTTTAAACTACATGACCCTCTGCGTGTTGCACTCTACACGACAATCTACACTGCGTGTTACACTCAACACGACCCTTTACACTGCGTGTTAAACTCTACACGACCCTCTACACTGCGTGTTACATTCTACACTACCCTCTACACTGCGTGTTACACTCTACACGACCCTCTACAATGCGTGTTACACTCTACACGACCCTCCACACTGTGTATTACACTCTCAGACCTTCTACACTGTGTTACATCTCACGACCTCTACACTGCGTGTATACTCTACACGACCCTCTACACTGGTGTTACACTCTATACGACCTCTACACTCCGTGTTACACTCTACACGACCCTCTACACTCCGTGTTACACTCTACACGACCCTCTACACTCGTGTTACACTCTACACGACCCTCTACACTCCGTGTTACACTCTACGACCCTCTACACTCGTTTACACTCTACACGACCCTCTACACTGCGTGTTACACTCTACACGACCCTCTACACTGCGTGTTACACTCTACACGACCCTCTACACTCCGTGTTACACTCTACACGACCCTCTACACTCCGTGTTACACTCTACACGACCCTCTACACTGCGTGTTACACTCTACACGACCCTCTACACTGCGTGTTACACTCTACACGACCCTCTACACTCCGTGTTACACTCTACACGACCCTCTACACTCCGTGTTACACTCTACACGGCCCTCTACACTGCGTGTTACACTCTACACGACCCTCTACACTCCGTGTTACACTCTACACGACCCTCTACACTGCGTGTTACACTCTACACGATCCTCTGCACTTACTTTTCATGCACTAAGAGTTTTCTTTGTAGAAACAAAGACAATAATAATAGGGAGAAGCACTAAACCCAAGTGGTCATGGGTGAGCGGAAGGTGATCAGGAAAGATACATTGAAAGAGAAATTCATTTGAGTAAAGAAACATTCACATGCACAAAGCATAAGTTTGTATTATTCTATCATATATATATTTTTTCACTATGCACGCTTAAACAAAACAAAAAAAAAAGATTTTATCCAATAAAACATCCTCAAGAAATCTTGCAAAGGTTATTAGACAAATTTGGGAGGATATATAAAAGAAATTAAAAGTGAACATACGAAAGAACAAAATGATGCGAGTATGAAAAGAGTCTAAGAAATGAAAGATTGGATTGCGGATTTAGAGGGAAAGTATAGAGGAAGTGAATGTGTTGATGTACGTGGGAGTGGACTTGCAGATTGATGATTGTTTTAGAAATGAGCTGAACCATAGAAACGACGAAGGGAAGAAATGGTGGGCGCCTGTGGAACCAAAGAATTTTTTCCATTGAGTCAAAGAGAATTGTACCAGAGTATTGAGGTACCCACACAGTTTTATGGGTGGGAAGCATGGTTTTTTAACGTTACAGCAAGGAATAAACTGAAGGCACTAGATGTTTTGTTGTACAACAATATTTGTTGTGAGTATTATGCAAAGGACTTGAAGTTTGGTGATTAGGAAGAGGTGTAGGAATGCCAGAAGTATTATTCAGATGACTGAGGAATTGTTGCTGATGTGTTTTAAGAATTTAGTGAGGATGGAAAAAAATAGGGTGACTAAGAATGCATATAAATCTGTTGTAGAAGGAAGGTGTGGGAGAGGTCGTCCCATAATTGGTTGTAGGTAGGGGGTAGAGTAGGTTTTCATCTCTATGGGCTGGACATCCAACAGGCTTCCGTGATCTTGTTAGATTGAAGTAACGTGCTGTTACGGTGCGAGTAAAGTAACATTTATGAAGGGATTCAGAGATATCGGTTAGCCTGACTTGAGTCCTGGAGGCAGGCAGTAGAGTGCCTGTACTCACAATGAGTGGAGATGTTGTTGTCCAGAGGGTCATCTGAACTATATTGACTCGGTGGGAGAAAACCAGTGCCATTTTTTTACAATAATTGATGGTGAGTGTTTTTAACTTTGGGTCACAGTGACCTGGAGGGAGATGGCCGGTGAGGTCATTTTTTTAATAATACAATAACACATTTACCATTCCACTTGACTGAAATAAATTCGAGAGCATTACCAGGGTAATACATTACCAGTAAATACATTACTCACGTAATTCATTACCCAGATAATGAGCCAACTAATACATTACCAAGTAAATACTATACCCAGTTAATTTATTACCCAGGTAATAACGCAACCAATACTTTACCCACTTAACTCGTCAGCAATGTAACATATTACCCAGGTAATACATTAACCAAGTAATAATTTATTAAGATAATATCTAACCCAGGTAATACTATCCCCAGGAAAAAAACATTAACCAGTTAAGGCAGGACCGATCTGCATTCTAACATTAACTAAATATTACTGAGTATTCTTTGTCTCTGTTCTGGACTGATAAAGTTACTGGTGAAAGAAACAATGCCCATGTGAGAGAAACAATGCCCATGTGAGAGAAACAATGCCCATGTGAGAGAAACAATGCCCATGTGAGAGAAACAATGCCCATGTGAGAGAAACAATGCCCATGTGAGAGAAACAATGCCCATGTGAAAGAAACAATGCCCATATGAGAGAAACAATGCCCATGTGAAAGAAACAATGCCCATGTGAGAGAAACAATGCTCCAGAAAGAGAAACACAAATTATTTAAGAGAAACAATGCTCCAGAAAGAGAAACACAGCCCATGTAAGAGAAACAATGCTCCAGAAAGAGAAACTCAAACCATGTGAGAGAAACAATACTCCAGATAGAGAAACACAACTTATGTGAGAGAAACAATGCTCCAGTAAGAGAAACACAACCCATGTGAAAGAAACAATGCTCCAGTAAGAGAAACACAACTTATGTGAGAGAAACAATGATCCAGTACGAGAAACACAACCCATGTGAAAGAAACAATGATCCTGTAAGAGAAACACAACCCATGTGAAAGAAACAATGATCCTGTAAGAGAAACACAACCCATGTGAAAGAAACAATGATCCAGTAGGAGAAACACAACTTATGTGGTAGAAACAATGCTCCAGTAGGAGAAACACAACCCATGTGAGAAAAACAATTCTCCAGTAGGAGAAACACAACTTATGTGAAAAAAATCAATGCTCCAGTAAGAGAAACACAACCCATGTGAGAGAAACAATGCTCCAGTAGGAGAAACACAACTTATGTGAAAAAAAACAATGCTCCAGTAAGAGAAACACAACCCATGTGAGAGAAACAATGCTCCAGTAGGAGAAACACAACTTATGTGAAAAAAAAACAATGCTCCAGTAAGAGAAACACAACCCATGTGAGAGAAACACAGCCTATGTGAAAGGAATACAGCCCATGTGAGAGAAATAAGGCTACAGTAAGGGAAACAAAGCCCTTGTGAGAGAAACACAGCCCATGTGAAAGAAACACAGCCCATGTGAGAGAAACACAGCCCATGTGAAAGAAACACAGCCCATGTGAAAGACACACAGCCCATGTGAGAGAAACACAGCCCATGTGAAAGAAACACAGCCCATGTGAGAGAAACACAGCCCATGTGAAAGAAACACAGCCCATGTGAGAGAAACACAGCCCATGTGAAAGAAACACAGCCCATGTGAGAGAAACACAGCCCATGTGAAAGAAACACAGCCAATGTGAAAGAAACACAGCCCATGTGAGAGAAACACAGCCCATGTGAGAGAAACACAACCCATGTGAAAGAAACAGCCAATGGGAGAGAAACATAACCCATGTGAAAGAAACAGCCCATGTGAGAGAAACAATGCTCGAGTGAGATTAACAAAGCCCTTGTGAGAGAAAGAAAGCTCTTGTGAGAAAAACAATGCTCCAATTAGAGCAACAAAGCCCTTGTGAGAGAAACAAAGCTCTTGTGAGAGAAACAGAGCTGTTGTGAGAGAAACAATGCTCCAGTGAGAGAACCAAAGCCCCTGTGAGAGAAACAATGCTCCAGTGAGAGAACCAAAGCCCCTGTGAGAGAAACAATGCTCCAGTGAGAGTAACAAAGCCCCTGTGAGAGAAACAATGCTCCAGTGAGAGAAACAAAGCCCTTGAAAGTGAATCACAGTAAACATCTTCTTCAGGGAGCATAGAATAGTCAACAGGAACATTAAATATTTCATGAGTGTTACAAATGCTGTTCGTATTTTACTTATTTATGTTATTAGTCTTTCTATTACGGGATAAATACACTGCTTTCTAAATTTCTCACTTGGATTTAGGTTCAAACTTCCCTCGGAAAAATCTATTTCTTGATCGTATACGCTTTTAGATGCTTTGTATTTGGAAGTTGTAAGTTCTTTAAACGGCCTCGACGTTGCCAAGTTTATTTTGCCAGTTGTGTAATATGATTAAAGACTGTTATAAATTTTCATTATGTTGCACAACTCGATGCAAGGCTCCTGCGGAGGAGTGTTGTTAATACTGAGTTTATGGAGAGTGTCTTCCCAAGGTACACACACCAAGGCTCCTGCGGAGGAGTTTTGTTAATACTGAGTTTATGGAGAATGTCTTCCCAAGGTACACACATCAAGGCTCCTGCGGAGGAGTGTTGTTAATACAGAGTTTATGGAGAATGTCTCCCAAGGTACACACATCAAGGCTCCTGCGGAGGAGTGTTGTTAATACAGAGTTTATGGAGAGTGTCTTCCCAAGGTACACATCAAGGCTCTCTCAAAACGTTAAGTATTTATAAAGAATGTTTTGGTTCATAAATGCAGTAGCTTTTGGTGGATGCCATTTGCTTAGTTATATTCATTATGTTTACCGATTTTAAAAATAGCACTAAGAAAAAAAAAGCTTTCTTGGCATAACTTACAGCTGACCATGTGGTTTTTTGACACACTGTGGACGACGTTGGCATTTAGGAAGAATGTATACACTGTGTGTAGAATGCCAAAACAGTTCAGTGCTGCTGAGCAGCACTCCTCAGCAGCTGCTACAATCACAGTCACACGATTGAGAGCACATGGAGCCCAATCTGCCAGACTTAATTTCAGGTAATCTTGCTAAAACACCAGAATTCATAATACTCTTACAACTGTGACCTGCAATTAGCAATTTCTATATCAGGAAATTTAAGAGTTCTCAATAAGTGATTCGATAAATATTTACCATCATGTTCAAAGGGAATAAACTTAAGATATCCTCAACGACATTTCCATTTTTGATACACACTAGTCCAACCTCAGCATAACCTGGATAATATCAGGGGTTCAATTTACACTGATTCCATAATATCAATGACTCGTCACACGTTGCTGAAAAGAAAAATGTAACATTTTCTTTTCCCCATATTTTGTCCCTTGTATTGTATTCTTTATGAAATACATTAATTTCAGCTAAAAAGACCAATACATCCACGGCAGTTTATATTGTTAGGACAGTTATGTAACTAGGAATGGTTACTAAAAGCTAATCCCACTTGCAGCAGGAAAATTAATACACTAACTATTCGTTATATTAGTTGTATATTTTTTTTCTCCTCGTTTCTAGTGGATTTCTGATATTTACGAAATATCAGTCTGGGAAGTCAGAACTCGGCAGGCGATATAACATCCCCCCAATGAAGAGCAGGGGTGCCACTAGCACGTTGAGGGACAACACAATAAGTGTCAGGGGCCCAAGATTGTTCAACTGCCTCCCAGCATACATAAGGGGGATTACCAACAAACCCCTGGCTGTCTTCAAGCAGGCACTGGACAGGCACCTAAAGTCGGTACCTGACCAGCCAGGCTGTGGTTCGTACGTTGGACTGCGTGCGGCCAGCAGTAACAGCCTGGTTGATCAGGCTCTGGTCCAACACGAGGCCTGGTCACAGACCGGGCCGCGGGGGCGTTGACCCTTGGAATTCTCTCCAGGTAAACTCTCCAGGGGGGTACATCAACAAGGGATATACCAACAAGTGTTGGATGAAATACACACAACCGAGGAGGAGGTGAAGAAGCTGCTAAGTGACCTTGATACCTCAAAGGCGGTGGAACCGGACAACATCTCTCCTTAGAGAGGGAGCAGAGACACTGTGTGTGCCATTAACAAAAAAAATTAAGACATCCATTGAAAATGGGCAACTACCTAAGGTATGGAAGACGGCATACATAGTCCCGATTTTTAAGAAAGGAGACAGACACGAAGCACTAAACTATGGACCAGTGTCACTGACGTGTATAGTATGCAAAGTCATGGAGAAGATTATCAGGAGGAGAATGGTGGAGCACCTAGAACGGAACAAGCTTATGAGCGACAACCAGCACGGGTTCAGGGAAGGCAAATCCTGTGTAACAAACCTACTGGAGTTTTATGACAAGGTAACGGAAGAAAGACACGAGAGATAGCAGGGTGGGTAGATTGCATTTTCTTGGACTGCAAGAAGGCCTTCGACACAGTTCCTCACAAGAGATCAGTGCAAAAGCCAGAGGATTAGGCACGTATAACAGGAAGAGCACTACAATGGATCAGAAACTACCTGACAAGGAAGCAACGAGTCATGGTACGTGACAAGGTATCAGAGTGGGCCCCTGTGACGAGCGGGGTTCCATAGGGGTCTGTCCAAGGACCATTGCTATTTTGGGTATATGTGAATGACATTACGGAAGGGATAGACTCAGAAGAGTCCCTGTTTGCAGATGATGTGAAGTTAATGAGGAAAATTAAATCGGATGCGGATCAGGCAGGACTACAAAGGGATCTGGACAGGCTGCAAGCCTGGTCCAGCAACTGGCTCCTGGAGTTTAACGCCATCAGGTGCAAAGTCATGCAGATCGGGGAGAGGCGAAGAAGACCGCAGATAGAGTACAGTCTAGGGAGCCAAAGACTGCAAACATCACTCAAGGAAAAGGATCTTGGGGTGAGCATAATACCTGAGGCGCACATCAACCAAGTAACTGCTGTAGCATATGGGCGACTGAAGAATGGCGTTCCAACACCCCAGTAAGGAATCGTTCAAGACTCTGTACACCGTGTACGTTAGGCCCATATTGGAGTATGCAGCACCGGTTTGGAACCCACACCTGGTCAAGCACATCAAGAAATTATTATTATTAAGTGCAAAGGTTAGCACCAATACTAATCCCGGAGCGAAGGAGCATGTCCTACGAGGAGAGGTTAAGGGAAATCGACCTGACAACACTGGAGGACAGGAGGGATGAGGGGGTGGGGGTGAGATGATAATGACATAAAATACTGAGAGGAATTGGCAAGGTGGAAAGGGATAGGATGTTTCAGAGATGGGACACAGCAACAAGGGGTCACAGTTGGAATTTGAAAAATCAGATGAATCACAGGGATGTTTGGAAGTATTTCTTTAGTGACAGAGTTGTCAGAAAGTGGAATAGTCTGAAGAGTGATGTAGTGAAGGCAGGATCCATACATAGCTTTAAGAAGAGGTATGATATGGCTCACGGAGATAGGAAAGAGTGGACCTAGTAGCGACCAGTGCAGAGACAGGGCCAAGAGCTACTAATCGATCCCTGCAACAACAATTAGGTGAGTACAATTATGTGAATTAGGAGAGAACACACATGTACAGCAACAGAGATGGATGATAAAGAAACAGCAGAGCCACATTTATGTGAGGATTTTTTTTCTTCTTCCTTAGGGTTATTGGAAGCGATATGACCTCGACGAAAAAGTGCTGGAAACAGGATCTATATATACTATTTGAAGATACGGTACGATGACTTGGATCTAAAATACAGATATTGGTTAGTTCACACACACACACACACACACACACACACACACACACACACACACACAAACATACATACAACAGGCCTAGTGTCAAATCGACATGTGCCTAGGACAAAATGGTAACTAACTAACTAACAGGGGAAGAGAGAAAGATTAGTCTGGAAAGGAAGAATAGACAGAAGAGTTTAGGACAAGATTTAAATGAGTAGGAAATGAAGCTAGGTGAGCTTATTGCTAAAATGGAGTGGATGGACACACAGAGCAAGAAATGGGAGCTGCAAGCTTAATTAGTTGCAGAATCCAGGATATAGAGCCTTGAAGATGAACTGAAAATGCTGAAGCAGGATACAGAGCCAAAGAATAAAAGGGGCATGGCATTACGAGCAGGTACACCAATAACAAACGAAGGGACCAAAGGAAAAGAAGTTAAGTCCTATGTAGAGGCCCTATCAAGCCATCAGGAAATGTTGATTAATGAAAATGGAGTGATGTTGTTCACAGGGACAGCAGTAAGTGAGAAGGGGGGGTTGTAGGTAGAGAAGGTGATAGACCCTCTGCAGAGGTGCGATCAGGCAACCGGGAGATCCAGAAAATAATAAGGGAAGCAGCAATTGCTATGTTTAAATGTGACCCAGAGATGCAGAGGGAAAAGCAATGGGAAGAGGAGAGGGAGAGGTCACTTTTTATTCATGGGCTTCAAAAGACTGAAGAGAGGACATAAGAAAGACGACAGGGAGAGAGAAAAGAGAATGAAAATATCATCAAACAGTTGAGGAGGACATGACAGAGCTAATAAATTTTCAGAGAATATTGGAACACTTGAGGAAAAGAAATCGGCCAGTAAAGGCAGAAATGGTGCGAAACAGGATCCTGCAGCAGAAACCACAAGTGAAGGAAACATCAAAATACCAGTGGCTGTACCTAGACCGCGTCAGAATGACAGAAACTGAGAGTATACAAAGACGAAAGGTGCAAGACAGACAAGGCTAGAGTCAGGCGGGGACAACCAGAGTCGGGAGGAGCACCCAGCACAATCACTGAAAGAACCACCCACAGAACCCTGCACGAAAATATATTTACCCGAAACAAACCCCACTCTACACTTGCACCTCCCAGCACAAGCCCTACCTGCACATTAGCCTCCCATAGCACCCTGCCGTGTCTTCCACTCCCTAAGCCCCCACAAATTCCCCAGAATACAGTTTAGGAAAAGAAGTTGAAAGTATAGTACACCAACGCAGATGGAATAATGGATAAGTGTGAAGAGTGGCACGAAAGAATCACGGAGGTATCTCCAGACATAACAGCACTCACAAAAACCAAGCTCGTGGTAATGATAACAGACACAATGTTTCCAACTGTATATCAGATGCTCAGGAAGAATAGAGGGAATAGAGGGGATGGAGGAGTTACACTGCATGTTAAAAACCAGTGGAGTTTTGAAGAATTGGAATGGAACAGAGGGTAAACAAGGGACTACATAGGAATATAGATTGGGAGTACCAAGGTGGTGATTTCAGTGATTTACAACCCACCACTGAATAGCAGGAGGCTAAGAGAAGACTATGATGACAGCAACAGAGCAATGGTTGATACACTAGCTGAGGTGGTCAGAAGTGCCAACAAGGGCAGGACAAAGTTACTAGTTGTGGGTGATTTCAATGAAGAGGAGACTGACATGGAAAACCTGGAGCCACATGGGGGACCAGAAACATATAGGGCTAAGATGATGGATGTGGTATTGGAAAATCTCATGCATCAACATGTTAGAGACACTACCAGAGAGAGAGAGAAGATGAACCAATAAGACTGGACCTAATATTCACCTTGAGTAGTTGAGACATTGAGGATATCACATATGAAAGCCCTCTCAGAGCCAGTGATCACGTGGTCCTAAGATTCGAATATATAGTAGAGTTACAAGTGGAGAGGGAAGCAGGAAGAGTAGGACGGGAAAAACCAGACTACACAGGCATGAAAAAATTTCTGCATGAGGAACAGTGGGAATGAAAACTGCTTGGAAAATCAGTAAATGAAATGATGGAATGTGTGACAAGAAAATGCAAGGACGCAGAGGAGAGGTTCATACCCAAGGGCAACAGAAATAATGGGAAGACCAGAACAAGCCCTTGGTTCACCCCAAGATGTAGAGAGGCCAAAACTAAGTGCACTAGAGAATGGAAAAAGTATAGAAGACGAAGGACCTAGGAAAATAAGGGGACTAGTCGAAAAACCAGAAACTAATATGCACTGTATAAGGCTTTAGACACAGTTCTTCACAAGAAATCAGTGCAAAAGCTACAGGAGAAGGCAGATATAGCAGGAAAGGCACTGCAATGGATTGACGAATACCTGACAGCAAGATATATGTGAATGACATGACGGAAGGAATATATTCAGAGGTGTCCCTGTTTGCAGACGATGTGAAACTAATGTGAAGAATTCAATCGGATGAGGATCAGGTAGGACAACAAAGGGATCTTGACAGGCTGCAAGACTTGTGCAGCAACAACCTCCTGGAGTTTAACCCAACCAAGTGCAGAGTCATGAAGTTTGGGGGAGGTCAAAGAAGATGACAGACCGAGAACGGACTAGGGGGCCAATGACTGGAAACCTCACTCAGGGAAAGGATTTTGGGGTAAGTATAATGCCGAGCACATCTCATGAGGCGCACATCAACGAAATAACTGTTGCAACATAAGGGCGCCGCCAAACCTAAGAACAGAGTATCGATACCTTAGTAAGGAATAGTTCAAAATTTTGTACACCTTATACGTCAGGCCCATATTGTAGTATAAAGCACCAGTTTGGAACCCACACCAGAGCAAGCACGTCAGGAGATTAGAGAAAGTGCATAGGTTTCCAACGATACTGGTAGCGGAGCTAAGGGGCATGTCAGGACACTGACCTAATCTGCCCGAAATGCTCAGCATAACAAGGGACTTTCTATATAGTAGTATGTCATTGATGTCAGCTAGGCCTGTATACCATGTACATGTACTTGTAGTAAATAAAGATATTATTATTATTATTATTATTATTATTATTATTTAGAAGAGATACGATAAAGCTCATGGAGCAGGGATAGAGTGAACCTAGTAGCGACCAGAGAAGAGGCGGGGCCAGGAACTATGACTCGACCCCTGCAACACCAAATGAGTACAAATAGGTGAGTACACACACACACACACATCCAACTAGGATGTGTTAGCATAGGCACCACTGTGCCTATGCTAACCTTCCTATGGTGTAGAAATATACCTAGTTGGATGAATCTTATTGAAGCTATCTGGCCCAGTGGCTAACGCGTCGGTCTGGAGTTTTGAGGCTCTCTGATCGTGGGTTCTAACCCCACCCGTAGTATGGTTTATAATGTTTTAATGTAAATATTCATTATGTGTGAAATGCTCTCGTAACTTTTCATTTGGCAACTAACAAAATCATTTGCATAAACAAGCACTACATAAAAGAACGTTATTTAATATATTTAATATATTTAATTTAGAGTGATATATTTCAGAGATATAATTAAAATTTGTGTGACTATGAAGGCAGCGCTACAGACAGTTATTTAGACAGTCCTCTTAACCACAGACCACAGAAGAAATTAAATGGATGGTGGTTGACAGCCTTGAACAGTTGACATGTGACACAATTATACGAGCCGGGTGCTGTTACAACCCCTTTCTCTGTTCGGGCGGCAGACTATTTTATCGTCTTTAAGTTTATAAAAACGTATAGAGAAGGATTAAAAAGACACGTGAGCAAACGTTACAACATACACAGTATACATAGGCAGAAAGTGGGGTGTAACACACTGTGATTTAAAAAAATGAAAATAGACTTATTTGAGATGAGATTAAGTAGATCTTGAGGTAATGCGATACATATGTTGTTATGTAGGTTGTTTTTTACCTTGTTGAGTATCATGTATGCCAGTGTTTTTCTAAATTTTGTAGCTTCCAGTATTATTTTCCATGGTATCGACGATGGCAGTTAGCGAGGCTTCTAGACATAGTCAGCATCTAAGATATTGTTCTGTGAGAACTAGTTGTACCTTATTCCAATTCATCAAATGTCACGTGTAATCCCTACGGAGGACACGGGCATTTCATATTACATTCTACCTGTGAGGTCTCCAATATAGAATGTGTTCACGGTGGAAACACTGATACTGATACATGACCACATGGTAGCACTATGAACTGCTTAGAGGACAGTTCCATGGGGGATGTATTGAGGATAGCTGGTGCCTTGAGTCCGCAATTCCAGATGAAAACTGAAAACGTTTGAAGGCTTGTGTTGTGTAGATTAATTTATCTTCGATTAAACAAGAGTCGGGTATGCGAAGAGCTCTCAAGAAGCCAACAAGACACCGTTTTAGTTTGTATGTAACGGTGTGAATAAAAGTCTATAAGATTGTCCTTATTAGTAGGTTTTGTATTCACTTTGACGAGAAGGATGTCGCTGTAGGAAGACCTACACAGAATGAAGTCTATGAAAATAAATTTACCATATTTTTCGAGTCATAGTATAAAATTTATTGATGGCTTGACAGTGCTGATCTTGTCGAGGAGGCCTGGATATTGAAACGTCTGGGATAGAAAACCAAGATATCATCAACGTATCTTAGCCAGGTAACAGCGTTAAGAATTAGGGTGCTGAATTTCTTGTTTTCTAGGTTGTCCATGAAGATGTTAGCGAGTACAGCACTGAGGGGGCTGCCCATTGCCATCCCAAAATTTTGTCTTCAGCAGTTATCCTGATACCTAAAGAGGTTAAAATTGACACAGAGATCCTCTAGACTGATGAAATTCTGGAAAGGAAAAGAGATGTCGTGGTTATTGGCGAGACTGTTTCAGAATATTTATGGCAGCATCAGTGAGGTAAAGAAACCTGTGAAATCGAAGGAAGCCATGCTCTTGTTTTTCACATTCAGGATGGAATGGTGAAAGAGGTCACCTGAGTGTTTGAGGTATACCTGGCTAATAGTAACTTGAGAGGTATTTAGCAAGGTGGCCAGCTAATCAATGTGGTACGTTCTCCTTGCCCAAAATGATAGGACGTTATGCATGCCAGGGTTATGTGTCTTAGTAAAGCCAAAGGGGCGTGATGGTTTAAGGTGACCTGGTAAAAGTTTTAGTAGTTTCTTGCTTTGTTCTGATTTGCATAGGACATGGGCTTTTCTGAGTAAATGTTTGGATGTCTTGATGAAGAAGTGATTCTGAAACAGACTGATATGTTGGCATCAGATAGCTGGCCACCTTGCCAAATACTTTTCGGCACTTCTAGACACGTTAGTCGTGGTGATGGTAGTGGTTTTGGTGGTGGTGGTGGTAGGGTGGTGGTGGTGGTGGTGGTGATGGTAGTGGCGGTGTTCTTGTTGGTAGTATTAAAAAAAAAAAAAAAAATTCCATTCTGTTCCCCTTCGTAATTTGTAAACTTAATTACTGGTGTATTTTTCGCTACAGGAAAGGTTCTATCTATTATGGAGACCAAATTACTAACACCTTTCGACTCACAAACACCTTCCCACTAACAAACACCTTCCCACTCATAAACACATTTCCACTCAAAAACAATTTTCCTCTCACAAACACCTACTCACAGACACCTCCCACTTAATTAAAAACACCTCACTCACACACATCTCCCATCACTGTACCGCACTCACAAACACCTCACCCTCACTGACACCTCACTCACAAACACCTCTCCCTCCCTCACAGACACCTACTCAAAAACACCTCCTCCCTCACAGACACCTCACCCACCCTAACAGACACCTCACTCACAAACACCTCACCCTCCCTCACAGACACCTCACTCACAAACACCTCCTCCCTCACAGGCACCTCACTCACAAACACCTCACCCTCCCTCACAGACACCTCACTCACAAACACCACCTCCCTCACAGGCACCTCACTTACAAACACCTCACCCTCCCTCACAGACACCTACTCACAAACACCTCCTCCCTCACAGGCACCTTACTTATAAACACCTCACCCTTCCTCACAGAGACACCTCACTCACAAACACCTCCTCACTTATAAACACCTCACCCTCCCTCACAGACACCTCACTCACAAGCACCTCCTCCCTCACAGGCACCTCACTCACAAACACCTACTCCCTTACAGACACCTCACTCACAAACACCTCCTCCCTCACGGGCACCTCACTCTGAAACACCTCACAGACACCTCATTCCAAACACCTCCTCCCTCACAGGCACCTCACCCTCCCTCACAGGCACCTCACCCTCCCTCACAGACACCTCACTCACAAACACCTCCTCCCTCACAGGCACCTCACTCACAAGCACCCTCTCTCACAGACTCCTCACTCACAAACACCTCCTCCCTCACAGGCACCTCACTCACAAACACCTCCTCCCTCACAGACACCTCACTCACAAACACCTCCTCCCTCACGGGCACCACACTCACAAACACCTCACCCTTCCTCACAGACACCTCACTCACAAACACCTCCTCCCTCACAGACACCTCACTCACAAACACCTCCTCCCTCACGGGCACCTCACTCACAAACACCTCACCCTCCCTCACAGACACCTCACTCACAAACACCTCCTACCTCACAGGCACCTCACCCTCCCTCACAGACACCTCACTCACAAACACCTCATACATCACAGGCACCTCACCCTCCTTCACAGACACCTCACTCACAAACACTCCTCCCTCACAGGCACCTCACTCACACACCTCCCTCACAGACACCTCACTCACAAACACCTCCTCCCTCACAGGCATCTCACTCACAAACACGTCCTCCCTCACAGACACCTCACTCACAAACACCTCCCTCACGGGCACCTCACTCACAAACACCTCACCCTCCCTCACAGACACCTCACTCACAAACACCTCCTCCCTCACAGGCACCTCACCCTCCCTCACAGACACCTCACTCACAAACACCTCCTCCCTCACAGACACCTCACTCACAAACACCTCCTCCCTCACGGGCACCACACTCACAAACACCTCACCCTTCCTCACAGACACTCACTCACAAACACCCTCCTCCCTCTACAAACACCTCCTCCCTCACGGGCACTTCACATCTACGACAACCACAACCCTCCTACCCTCACCTCCTCACTGACACCTCACTCACAAACACCTCCTACATCACAGGCACCTCACCCTCCTTCACAGACACCTCACTCACAAACACCTCCTCCCTCAAAGGCACCTCACTCACAAACACCCTCCCTCACAGACACCTCACTCACAAACACCTCCTCCCTCACAGGCATCTCACTCACAAACACCTCCCTCACAGACACCTCACTCACAAACACCTCCCTCACGGGCACCTCACTCACAAACACCTCACCCTCCCTCAAGACACCTCACTCACAAACACCTCCTCCTCACAAACACCTCCTCCCTCACAGACACCTCACTCACAAACACCTCCTACCTCCACAGGCACCTCACTCCAAACACCTCACCCTCCCTCACAGACAATTCACTCACAAACACCTCCTCCCTCACAGGCACCTCACCCTCCCTCCAGACACCTCACTCACAAACACCTCCTCCCTCAAAGGCACCTCACTCACAAACACCCTCCCTCACAGACACCTCACTCACAAACACCTCCTCCCTCACAGGCATCTCACTCACAAACACCTCCTCCCTCACAGACACCTCACTCACAAACACCTCCCTCACGGGCACCTCACTCACAAACACCTCACCCTCCCTCACAGACACCTCACTCACAAACACCTCCTTCCTCACAAACACCTCCTCCCTCACAGACACCTCACTCACAAACACCTCCTACCTCACGGGCACCTCACTCACAAACACCTCACCCTCCCTCACAGACAATTCACTCACAAACACCTCCTCCCTCACAGGCACCTCACCCTCCCTCACAGACACCTCACTCACAAACACCTCCTCCCTCACAGGCACCTCACTCACAAACACCCTCACATACACCTCACTCACAATCACCTCCTCCCTCACAGGTACCTCACTCACAAACACCTCTCCCTCCCTCACAGACACCTCACAAACACCTCCTCCCTCACAGGCACCTCACTCACAAACACCCTCCCTCACATACACCTCACTCACAAACACCTCCTCCCTCACAGGCACCTCACTCACAAACACCCTCCCTCACAGACACCTCACTCACAATCACCTCCTCCCTCACAGGTACCTAACTCACAAACACCTCACCCTCCCTCACAGACACCTCACTCACAATCACCTCCTCCCTCACAGACACCTCACTCACAAACACCTCCTCCCTCACAGGTACCTCACTCACAAACACCCTCCCTCACAGACACCTCACTCACAATCCCCTCCTCCCTCACAGGTACCTAACTCACAAACACCTCACCCTCCCTCACAGACACTTCACTCACAAACACCTTCCTGTAGTATGCGCCGAGTATGCAACAATATAGTCAGCGTTCATCACACACCTATTGGCACACTCGACCATCGAACTGGTAATTCAGAACACAGCAGTTGTGGGGCCCCACTGCTGTATCAACTAACCAATAATGTGAAGCTGGCCTGCTAACCAAGGTGTTATCGTGCCTGTCCATATGGCAGCGGGGTAGACACTCACTTAAGCTGGTCCAGTCCACACTTACTCTCTTTGTATTGTGAAGTGTAACCTGCTGTTATGAGTGGGTCTTTTCTCAGTCTAATCGTTATTCTGCTGAATTAACTCTGTAAATACTGTACATAGTGATGAAGAAATACACAGATCAAGAAAATTTATCCCCTCTCCGTCTGTCTTGTATTTTGTTGCCAGGTTGTTATTTGTCTGATGACTTTAGTTACCGCCATGTGCAATATGCCTTGAATTTGCTACCTGTGTTCACAATACTTACACTCACAAACACTTCCCCACTCACAAACACTTCCCCACTCATAAACACTTTTCCACTTACAAACACCACTTACTCATAAACACATTCCACCTCACAAATACCATCGTACACACACCACATTCACACATACATTCACCATTCACAAAAAACGTTACCACTCAAGACACTCCTTCCTTCTAATGAACACCTCTCTCAAAAACATCTTATCTTTATAAAATACCTTCCCATACACACACACCTTCCCATACAAACACACCTTCCCATAAACACACACCTTCCCATACAAACACACCTTCCCATAAACACACACCTTCCCATACACACACACACCTTCCCATACACACACACACCTTCCCATACACACACACACCTTCCCATACACACACACACCTTCCCATAAACACACACCTTATCACTCACAATCTCCTTTCCACTTACAAATACCACTGACCCAGTGGCTAACGCGCCGGTCTGGACTTTTACGACACATTAGCCACGTACCCGTACCGCCCGTACTGTGGTTGTTTTCAATCGTGTCTTTACGATTTCTTACGTCAACTGATGAAGCCACGATGACCACCTGTTATTGATGGTGTCTCGTCTGTTGCATAAACAAGAATCTTGTTAAGCGAGAAATCTTTCTCTTTGAAAAAATTCTCAACAACACTAAATACTGACTCCCTTTTTGTATCTGTTTCTAGTTGTCTTGCGAATAACACCTCTTGAACCAAACTTTCACCTCTGGCGAAAAGAAAGTAAGCAAGAAACAAAGATTAATTGCCTGGCAGAGTGGACTCATCTAATTTTAAGAAAAGTTCTGTTGTCTTAAGTATGTTGCACAATGTGTCTTCAATGTTTTCAGCCATTACATCCACTCTACTTTGATCAGAGAGGAAAAGTTTTAATAATTTGTTCAGATGACTTGCGTAAAACTGTGCGCAGAACCTCACTTACTGCAGAAGAAGCTCTTTAAGTATTCGTAACTTAATTTTTGTCATATAGATTTTGTAAAACAAACGATCCCTTGGTTTTGATGGCCCCCTGCCGAGGATCTTACCCCTTCCCCAGGGGAATGGGTTAAATTAAAGAAAACCGAACACACATAATAACAATAAACAAGAGTGGAACTCTATACATACAGACTTGATGAAAGCAGAAAGCCTCTCGCCAGGTTTTGTGTGTGAGGGGCTTGGACTTCTACCAAGCGGGCATGAGCGCGTTAGATAGAAGCGAGTGGAGGCAAGAGAGGATGTTGGAGTTTGAGCAAAGTAATATTTATGAATCAGGGAAACTGGCAAGCCGGACTTAAGTCCTGGATGTAGGAAATACAGTGCCTGCGCTCTAAGGAAGGGGTGTTGATAAGATGCAGTCTTTTAACTGTAGTGTAGATGCACTTCTGACAAGACAGTGATGGCGTAAATGATGATGAAAGGGTTTCTTCTTTTTCGGGTCACCTTGCCTTGGTGGGAAATGGCTTATAGTTATATATATATATATATATATATATATATATATATATATATATATATATATATATATATATATATATATATATATATATATATATATATATATATATAATGTATATATAAATATTATTGTGATCACGATTGAGTGATATTGAATCAATAACAACACTGCGACTAGCCGAGGATTCGAACCCATGTTTTTGGCCCTGCCTCGTGGTGAGCGAAATCACATGACACCTTAACCCACTGGACCACATAATTCTACAAGAACCAAGTACCAGTCAAGCTAGGTGTCATCGGACCAAGAGTAACACACCTAGCTTGGCTGGGTGCTTGCTTCTTGTAGGATTGTGTTGTCCATTGGGTTAAGGTGTCATGTGATTTTCGCTCACCACAAGGCAGGGCCAAAAATACATAAGTTCGAATCTTCGGCTAGTCGCAGTGTTGTCATTGTTTTTATATATATATATATATATATATATATATATATATATATATATATATATATATATATATATATATATATATATATATATATAATGGAATAGTAAAATTGCTAATTTGGCTTAAATAACAACGCTCTTCTTGCCGGATAAGGCAAGAGAAGATTTGTGTATGTAATATTTTCGCAAAAATCATTCTGAGCCTAACGAAAAAATATATTTCATTGTGTTTCTTTATTATTAAATTATTGCACTTATCTAAAATATATTTAGTTGGATTAGGCTAAATTAAATTCCGCTAGTTATAATAAGGTTAGATAAGTTTTCTAAGGTTCTTTTGGTACAAAATTACATTTTTTTTTCTGGTAGACAGCAAACACCCAGGAAGGTACTACCGTCCTGCCAAGTGAGTGTGTAAAAGAAACCTGTAACATGATGGTAGGATTGCTGGTGTATTTTTTCTGTCTCATAAACACACTGGATAACAGGTATATTTTGCTACTTCTGCTTACACTTAGGTCACACTACACAGGCTTCCACATGCGTATACATACATACACACTTCTAGGTTTTTCTTCTTTTTTTCTTAATAGTTCTTGTTCTTCTTTATATCCTATGTTCTCCATGGTAATGGAAAAGAATCTTTCCTCCGTAAGTCATACGCGTCGTATGGGACGACTAAAATGGCGGGAGCAATGGTCTAGTAAATGGTCAAGTAACTGGGATGCTTGAATGTGCGTGGATGTTGTGCGGATGATAAAAAAGAGATGATTGCTAATGTTATGAATGAAACGAAGTTGGTTGTCGTAGCTCTAATCGAAACAAAGCTGAAGGGGGTAGGTGAACTTCAGTGGGGAGAAATGAACTGAATTAAGTCAAGAGTATCTGAGACAGTTAGTGCTAAAGAAGGGGTAGCAATAATGTTGAAGGAGGGAATATAAATGTATAAATTCAAGGATTATGTGGATTAAAATAAGGGTCAGATGCGAAAGTGGGTCATAATAAGAGTGTATGCACCTGGAGAAGAGATGATTGTAGAGGAGAAAGAGAGATTTTGGGAGATGTTAAGCGAGTTTGTAGAAACCTTTGAACCAAGTGAGAGAGTAATTGTAGTAGGGGACCTAAATGCTAAAGTAGGAGAAACATTTAAAGAGGGTGTGGTAGGTAAGTTTGGGGTGCCAGGTGTAAATGATAATGGGAGCCCTTTGAATGAACTTTGTATAGAAAGGGGTTTGGTTATAGGTAATATATATTTTAAGAAAAAGAGGATAAGTATACAATATATGATGCAGGGCTTAATGACAGTAGTTTGTTGGACTACGTATTGGTAGATAAAAGACTATTGGTAGACTTTAAGATATATATGTTTACAGAGGGGCCACAGATATACCACAACACTTTTTAGTTGTAGCTATAGTGAAAGTAAAAGGTAGATGGGATACACGGAAAATGGAAGCAGCAAGTATGAGAGAGGCGAAGGTTTATAAACTAAAAGAGGAGGCAGTTATGGTAAGATATAAACAACTATTGGAGAATAGATGGGATAGGAAGAGTATAGGCAATGGGGTAGAAGATGTATGGGGTAGGTTTAAAAATGTAGTGTTAGAGTGTTCAGCAGAAGTTTGTGGTTACAAGAAAGTGGGTGCGGGAGGGAAGAAGAGTGATTGTTGGATGATGATGAAAAGAGAGTAGTAAGAGAGGTAGGGAGCTATCTCTGCTATTCTCCGGCACCGCCGTACTAGCCAAAAGGCATAGTACGGCAGCAGCTCCGGTTGGGGACGTGAGGCCGCGGCTTCAATCGTCGCCCTAGTAAGAGAGAAAAAGTTAGCATATGAGAAGCTTTTAGAAAGTAGAAGTGATGCAAGGAGGGAGGAGTATATGGAGAGAAAAAGAGAGATTAAGAGAGTTGTGAAGCAATGTAAAAAGAGAAAAAATTAGAGTTGGAGAGACGTTATCAAAAAATTTGTTGAAAATAAGAAACATTTTGAAGTGAGATTAATAAGTTGAAGAAGGCTAGAGAACGAATAGATTTGATAGTTAAAAATAGGCGGGGACAGTTGCTAAATGCAGAGTTAGAGGTATTGGGAAGCTGTGATTTAGTGTATAGGGCAATGAGGAATAACATCTTGTAGGAGTGAGGAAGAACCAGTTGTGAGTGTGCGGGAAGTTCGTGAGGCAATGAGAAAAATGAAAGAGGGTAAGGCAGTTGAGATTGATGGGATAAAGATAGAAATTTTAAAAGCAGGTGGGGATATGACTGGAATGGTTGGTGCTTCTATTTAATAAATGGATAGAAGATGGTAAGGTACCTAGGGATTGGCAGATAGCATGCATAGTCCCTTTATATAAAGGCAAAGGGGACAAAAGAGATTGCAAAAATTATAAGGGAATAAGTCTGTTGAGTATACCTGGTAAAGTATATGGTAGAGATATGATTAAAAGAATTAACAGTAGAGTAGGACAACAGATGAACAAGGAGGCTTTATGAAGGGTATATGGTGTGTAGACCAAGTGTTTACAGTAAACAGTATTTAGATAAGGGTAAAGAGGTTTTTGTGGCATTTATGGATTTGGAAAAGGCGAATGACAGAGTGAATAGGGAGACAATGTGGCAGATATTGCAGATGTATGGAATAGGAGGTAGGTTATTGAAAGCAGTAAAGAGTTTTTACGAGGATAGTGAGAGGGAGAGTATTTCCCAGTAAAAGTAGGTCTTAGACAATTATGTGTGATGTCACCATGGCTGTTCAATATATTTATAGATGGGGTTGTAAGAGAAGTGAATGCGCGGGTCTTGGCAAGAGGTGTGGGGTTAAAAGATAAAGAATCTAACGCAAAGTGGGAGTTGTCACAGTTGCTTTTTGCTGATGACACTGTGCTTTTGGGAGATTCTGAAGAGAAGTTGCAGAGGTTTGTGGATGAGTTTGGTAGGGTATGTAAATGAAGGAAATTGAAAGTGAATATAGGAAAGAGTAAGGTGATTAGGTGATGAAAGATTGGATATCAGATTACAGGGAGAGAGTATGGAGGAGGTGAATGTATTCAGATATTTAGGAGTGGACGTGTGAGCAGATGGGTCTATGAAGGATGAGGTGAATCATATAATTGATGAGGGTAAAAGGGTAAGTGGTGCACTTAGGAGTCTTTGGAGACAAAAAACTTTGTCCGTTGAAGCAAAGAGGGAAATGTATGAGAGTATAGTTATACCAACACTCTTATATGGGTGTGAAGCATGGGTGATGAATGTTGCAACAAGGAGAAGGCTGGAGGCAGAGGAGATGTCATGTCTGAGGTCAATGTGTGGTGTGAATATTATGCAGCGAATTCGTAGTGTGGAAATTAGGAGGTAAGGGCTTACCAAGACTATTATCCAGAGGGCTGAGGAGGGGTTGTTGAGGTGGTTTGGACATGTAGAGAGGATGGAACGAAGTACAATGACTTCGAGAGTGTATAAATCTGTAGTGGAGGGAAGGCGGAGTAGGGTCGGCCTAGGAAAGGTTGGAGGAAGGGATAAAGGAAGTTTTGTGTGCAAGGGGCTTGGACTTCCAGCAAGCATGTATAGAGCGTATTTGATAGGAGTGAATGGAGACAAATGGTTTTTAATACTTGACTTGCTGTTGGAGTGGAAGCAAAGTAACATTTATGAAGGGATTCAGGGAAACTGGCAGGCCGGACTTGAGTCCTGGAGATGGGAAGTACAGTGTCTGCACTCTGAAGGAGAGGTGTTAAATGTTGCAGTTTTATAACTGTAGTGTAAGCATGCCTCTGGGAAGACAGTGATGGAGTGAATGATGATGATGTTGCACTAGTTAGGGGATTGAACCCAAATCATGCTAAAAGACATTAGTTATTTGTCCAGTAATTACTCTGAATGTGCCACTCTTAACGTTGAGAGCATTCGTGGCATTGAAAAACTCAGGAACTAATTTCATTCTCCTCCCGTTTAATATAAGTCTCACGAGTAGTACATGCGTTAATGCAACCTCTGAAACGAGAGATTTACTTCAAGTAACAACTTATTACGACCAGTCAAGGATTGGAACTTTATCATATATCGTATATACTTATTTATCCTCTTAACATTCGAATTATCTATTTTGTAATCTCTATGCAAAGTTCAATCAAAGGTTCCATATAATTATTAACCCCTGACACCCCAATAGTGTAACACAGTAAAATAGAAACGCATACGAGCACCTTCAAAAACACACACATTGCAACACAAGAAAATACACGACCACCCGAAAAAATATCGGAGATTAGCACAGTGATACAGCATCACAACTCACCCCACGAAGAAAAAGTTTTAATAGTGCTTGACAACAACACAACCCAGCACCAGCAGGAACTATCGTGTTACAAAACGACAAAGAAGCCAAGCAAGAGCAATCGTGGTAGTGAAGCACTGGATAAAACGACAGTATTACTTAGAAATAATAAAAACCATCGTGGGAGTGATACACAGGAACACAGAACGCACCCCCACAAATTAACACCAGCAGTAACCATCAATGCATTACACATCTGTATATTAGTTCATCACAGCAATACTGACCAGAAAAAGTAAGAACCATAAGAAAACAACACAGTAGCACTGCAACATAGCGTAACATCAACACAACAGCACAGGAAAGCTGCAACACACCAACACAACAATAACCACAAACACGGTCTGAAGGGAATTCTGGGTCATCGGGGGAGAATTTATTGCACCATTAACCCTAGTGGGAGAACCAGATAACACGACCATCACTGTCAGCGGAGGCTTCAACAGTGGCATCATAGTGTAATATGGGAGTTTGTGTACCAGGCTGGAGAGGGGTATAATTTGGTGGATATAAGTACATTGGTACCATGTATCGTGCTGAGTACAGGATGGTGTTTGTTCATTTACTGTGGTGGGTGAGCAACTGTAGTTGCTCATTTAATATTATGGAAAGGAGAGCGATGGCTTGTACACTGTACAGTACATATACTAACAGCGTTTTCACTGGTGTGGTCGGCATAATTTCGGTATTAAATTATAATAATCTGGAAAGAAATCTAATGACCAGCACGGAGGCAAAAATTTACAAAAATCACTAAATCACTTAAACTAATCTGTTGCAATTAAGTGGATACAGGAAGGTACTGGTTGGAAAATCGAGTAGTTATGACTGGAACAGTCTACCTAGTAAGGTTATTGATGCTAAATGCTTGGGAAGTTTCAAATACAGGTTACATAAACACATGAGTGAGAGGGGTTTGAATTGAGTAGGACCTGTACTTGAGTTAATAAGGTTAATACAGGTTATTCCTTGGGTAACAGTGATAATGGGTTGGGCGAGTATTTTTTAGTGGGTTTGAGTTTGATAAGGACCTGCCAAGTATGAGCCAGTAGGTCTTCTGCAGTGTTTCTTCTTTCTTATGTATGTTCATATGTTGTCATGGAATATCAGCTGCCTCCGGCACTACTAGGTTAACCCTCCACCACATGACAGATCCATATGACGGAGGGTCGAGCCTTTGAATGATTCACGTATGTTGAGGACTTTAGAAAAAAATATAAATAACAGGTCATTAACAGGCGAGTCAACTGAGAAAAGTCTCAATCAATTAATTCTAAGAGCATACATGGAAAAATAAACACATAAGCAGTATAATGTGATCCTTTATTGACAACGTTTCGCCCACGCAGTGGGCTTTATCGAGTCACAGACAGATCTACCTGGAAAATGAGCAACATGGAGATATATATAGGGTACAGTTGCTCATATAGGGTACATGTTGCTCATTTTCCAGGTAGATCTGTCTGTGACTCGATAAAGCCCACTGCGTGGGCGAAACGTTGTCAATAAAGGATCACATTATACTGCTTATGTGTTTATTTTTCCAATTTGTCGGTATTTTATACCATTTATTTCCAAGAGCATACATACTCTTGTGGTGGTTACCACAAGAGTACGTGGATTAATAATAAAAGGGGCTTAGAACTAGGCCACAGAAGGGTTAACATTAGTTAACCTGGATTTACATCTACTCTTTATCTTATATTTTGCAAACATCATACTATCATTACTATCATTAATTAGAAATCTAGACATAACACATATATTATTAAACTGTCTATCTATACATCTCTCAACAAGTGGGCAATCAGTTTTACATAATGTTCAAGACAGTGACCATAAGGCTGGCCACATACTTCCCATTTAGTTTGACCATCATCTGTGTGTTTGCCACTCAGAAGTATGTACTTGTAAACAAGCCTGAGCCCAACGTCGACAACATTAGTTTGTCTCTTAACATTGCAAATTGCTAAGTAAATAAAATGTTCTGTGTAAATGTTATCATGATGAGTTTCAGACCTACTCTGGTTTCACTGCATTTCTAGGGCATGCAGATTCTTTATTTACTTTCCCTAATATTATTACTAATCCTTGATACAGGTACACGCAAGAAGCAATACATGGCCTGCTGTACCTGGCCGCAACTAAGACAACAATATAGCGAGCAACAGAGCAACAAGGCAAGTACAGTTATTTTTTTTTACTCGTGTATCACCACTTTGTACAATATTTACACAGTCAAGTCGGCAGAATAACGATAACAGAGCACAGAGTCACTCAAAGCAGGAGTGAACCTGATCTTCATAAGCGAGAGTCTGCCACTCAGCCAGGAAGGCAGGTGTTGCGTCTCCTTTGCCAAGGGGTTGGCTCTCACCTTATTAGTGGGTTAAATTGGACAATAAATAAAGCATGCCAATTGGTCTGTGATGAACGTTGAATAAATGGAACGTGCATGGCGCACGCCACATATACTTTACATTTTCTTTCAAGGTACTTTCTTTCGTTAATTTATAATTTTTTTTATGTGAAAGCATTTCAGTGTCAGATGAAATCAACATAATTGTACATGATTCATATATAATAATTAAAGTGCAATGCACACTTATCAATGCTCATTAATAACCGCAAGGAGTCAGAAACAAAGGAGGTAGAGGGTGTCAGGTGTGCGCGTGGGAGACAGTCAAGGAGAGAGCTAAAAATCTTGGTAGGAAGTTTCTTTGTGTTAAGTGATTCGTGTGCTTGTGGTAGCGTTCTGTGTTAGGTTGGGCGCTGGTAAGTACTTAATTGAGGGCGAATTTTGAAATGACGTCTTTGAGATGCTGAAATTGGGGATGGTAGCTCGGAGGGTAGAAACTATGACGCAAACGCTACTACCACCCAATTTTACCACTCCCTGGGCAGTGGCCGGGCAACATGGAACGCAGTTGAAGATCAAGAAGACGAATGGAGAGGTAGAAATGATGAAGAAGAAAGAGACTGCTGTGGAAACATCGAACGCCTTTTCCGTGCTACCCGATGAATGTGAGTCGACTACTGGGTTCACGACGAACGGCACCAATGAAGGTAAAAACATTGTTGTTGTTGGGGATAGCCAGGTTAGGTATATGGATAGGGCCTTGTGCTTGAAGGATAGGAGTAGGAGACAGAGGGTTTGCTTTCCTGGGGTTGGAATGGAGGATATTGTTAGCCGGCTTGACAACATCATGAACGGTAATGGGATCAATCCTATTATCTGCCTCAGTGCTGGAGGCAATGATGTAGGCAAGCGTAGAAGTGAGGATTTAGTTAGAAGGTACAGGACAGCAATAGACATAATTAGGAAGAAAGGGGGGCGCCCTGTTATATGTGGCATTTTGTCAAGAAGGGGTGTTGGAAATGAATGGTTGTCCAGAGCGATTGGTATTAATTGTTGACTGGACAAACACTGTAAGGATAATGCAGTACCATTCATTGACAACTGGGAAAAATTCTATGGCCGAAATGACATGTATGCCTGGGATGGGGTTCACTTATCCAGGGCAGGTGTGGGTTTTCTTGCTAGCTCAGTTGAGGGTGTTGTTAAGACTTTAAACTAGGATTAGTTAGAGGTATGGGTTTAGAAATGGAAAGCTGTGTGAATTTCTTATGAGTTGTTTCAAAACTTTTTGACTAAAATTCTAATGAGGTTAATGGTTGTGCTCCAACAGCTGATCAAAGGATAAATCTAGCTCCATGTGACTTCTTTATCTTATCAAAAATAAATATGACACTCACGGGGCTGCGTTTTAGCTAAATGAAGGAGGTTAAAGAAGGCCGCACTAGACTCTGTTAGGAAAGATGAGCTCCAGAAATGTTTGGAGTTGTGGAAGAGCTGCTGAGATCAGTGTACAGCCTCCCATTGAGAGTAATTAAGAAGGAACAAATTTAACTTGGTGATTAGAAAAGGCTGTATTTTTTCCCCGGCAGTCCAGGAACATTCTGATAGCACCTCGTACAAAGACTCCTGCTCAGGAACTAGTTTGTAACCAGAGGCTAGTATGTAAAGAGACTGAAGGTGATAATACCTCCACAGCGAATTATCTCTAGGCGAAAGTGCAACCAAGAATAAACCTCTTATAAATTAAATCAACTAGAACAAGTATGACCACTGCTTCATTGACCACTATCACACTGACCACTATCACACTGACCACTATCACACTGATCACTGCCACACTGACCACTGACACATTGACAGTTGCCACAATGACCACTGCTTCACTGACCACTGTCACACTAACCACTACCACACCGTCCACTGCCACGCTGACCACTGCCACACTGACCACTGTTACACTGACCACTGCCTCACTGACCATTGTCACACTGACCACTGCCACTCTGACCACTGTCACACTGACCACTGCCACATTGACCAATGCCACACTGACCACTGTTACACTGTCCACTGCCTCACTGACCACTGTCACACTGACCACTGCCACTCTGACCACTGTCACACTGACCCCATCCACAATTATCATTGCTTCACTGACCACTGCCACACTGACCATTACTACTCCGTCCACTACTATACTGACCACTGCCACAATGACCACTGTTACACTGACCACTGGCTCATTGACCACTGTCACACTGACCACTGTCACTCTGATCACTGTCACACTGACCACTGCCACATTGACCCAATCCACACTGACCAATGCTACACCGACCACTGCCACATTGATCATTGTCACACTGACAACAGCCCAACTGACCACTGCTACACTGAATACTGCCATACTGACGAATGCCACACTAATCACTGACACACTGACCACTGCCACTGACCAGTGCCCCACCGACCACTGCTACACTAACCTCTGCCACACTGACCACTGCCACACTGACCACTGACACACTGAACACTGCTATACTGACCACTTCCACAATGAATACTGCCACACTGACCATTGCTCCACTGACAACTGCCCCACTGACCACTGTCACACTGATCACTGCTACGTTGACCAATTTCACACTGACCACTGCCACACTGACCACTATCACACTAACCACAGCCACACTGACCATTGCCCCACTGGCCACTGCCTCACTGACCACTTCCACACTGAGCACTGCCACACTAACCACTGACACACTGACCACTGGCACACTGATCATTGTCACACTGAATACTGCCACTTTGACCAACGTCACACTGACCTCTTCGACACTGACCACTGCCACAATGATCATTGTCACACTGACCACTGCCCCACTGACTACTGCCACACTGACGACTGCCACACTGACGACTGCCACACTAACAACTTACATACTGACCACTGTTACATCGACCACTGCTACACTGACCACTGTTAAACTGACCACTGCCACACTGACCACTGCCACACTGACCACTGCCACACTGAACCCTGCCATAATAACCACTTCCACAATAACTACTGCCACACTGACCACTGGCACACTGACCACTGTCACACTGAATACTGCCACATTGACCACTGCCACACTGATCACTGCTACACTACCACTGTCACACTAACCAGTACCACAATAACCACTGCCCCACTGACCACTGCCACACTGACCTCTGCCACACTGACCACTGCCAAACTGACCACTGTCACACCGACCACTGAAACACTGACCACCGACACACTGATCACTGCTACACTACCACTGTCACACTAACCAGTACCACAATAACCACTGCCCCACTGACCACTGCCACACTGATAACTGCCACACTGACCACTGCTACACTGACCACTGTTAAACTGACCACTGCCACACTGACCAGTGCCACACCGACCACTGCTACACTAACCTCTGCCACACTGACCACTGCCACACTGACCACTGCCACACTGAACCCTGAAATAATAACCACTTCCACAATAACTACTGCCACACTGACCACTGGCACACTGACCGCTGTCAAACAGAACACAGCCACACTGACCCCTGCCCCACTGACCACTGCCACACTGACCACTGCCTCACTGACCACTGACCCACATACCACTGCTACAATGACCACGGTCAAACTGACCACCGCCATACTGACTAGTGCCCCACTGACCACTGCCACACTGATCATTGTCCCACTGAATACTGCCACATTGACCACTGTCACACTAACCAGTACCACAATAACCACTGCCCCACTGACCACTGCCACACTGACCAGTGCCCCACTGACCACTGGTACACTGATCATTGTCACACTGAATACTGTCACTTTCACCACTGTCACACTGACCTCTTCTACACTGACCACTGCCACACTGATTATAGTCACACTGACCACTGCCCCACTGACTACTGCCACACTGACGACTGCTACATTGACCACTGTCAAACTGACTACTGTCACACTGACCAGTGCCCCACCGACCACTGCTACATTAACCTCTGCCACACTGACCACTGCCACACTGACCAATGTCACACTGAGCACTGCCACACTGACAACTCCTACAATAACCACTGCCCCACTGACCACTGCCACACTGACCACTGCCACACTGACCACTGCCACACTGACCACTGCCAAACTGACCACTGTCACACCGACCACTGTCACACCGACCACTGAAACACTGACCACTGACACACTGACCACTCCTACACAGACCACTGCTACACTGACCACTATCAAACTCACCACTGCCACACTGACCAGTGCCCCACTGACCACTGGTACACTGATCATTGTCACACTGAATACTGTCACTTTCACCACTGTCACACTGACCTCTTCTACACTGACCACTGCCACACTGATCATAGTCACACTGACCACTGCCCCACTGACTACTGCCACTCTGACGACTGCTACACTGATTACTGTCAAACAGACTACTGCCACACTGACCAGTGCCCCACCGACCACTGCTACATTAACCTCTGCCACACTGACCACTGCCACACTGACCACTGCTACACTGAGCACTGACACACTGACAACTCCTACAACGACCACTGCCACACTGACCACTGAAACACTGACCACTGGTACACTGATCATTGTCACAATGAATACTGGCACTTTGACGAACGTCACACTGACCTCTTCGACACTGACCACTGCCACAATGATCATTGTCACACTGACCACTGCCCCACTGACTAATGCCACACTGACGACTGCTACACTGACCACTGTCAAACTGACTACTGCCACACTGACCAGTGCCCCACAGACCACTGCTACACTAACCTCTGCCATACTGACCATTGCTTCTCTGACAACTGCCACACTGACCACTGTCACACTGATCACTGCTACGTTGACCACTCTCACACTGTGTTGCATGCAAAGAGTATGTAACCTTTATTCGGAGCATGTTAAACACACCCACATAGGCTCCCCTCCAACCAGCGAACCATCGTTAAGGGTTTGGTGATGAGGGCCCCATCATCAAATCAACGACTCGGTTCAGCCAATTAAAATGCGAGTTTAACAATGACAAAGGTGACGTGGTTACCACTCGCAGGTTGTCATTGGAATTCCTGCATAGAGCTGGTTGTGGAAAGTTGTCTGTCTTTTGGCTGCTGCTTAGCCTAGACAACTGTGGCGTGCACTAAACACTACTCCTTTGTATATAGTGTACATATGTGTAAATAGCACTTTGTTATACTTGGTGAAGGAAAAGACAAAAGTCTTATATAATCACAATTACTTGGTGAAGGAAAAGATAAAAGTTTGGAATTAATCTAGCTGATTTTTGAAAGAAATACAATTTCAATACATCTTCTACTGTGTTTCTTTGCTCCAAGCTCCCTTTACACTCAGGTTAACAGGCCATTGAACCTGAGGTTGTAATACACTGACCATTGCCAAACTGACCAGTGCCTCACCCACCACTGCTACACTAACCTCTGCCATACTGACCTGTGCCTCACCCACCACTGCTACACTAACCTCTGCCATACTGACCATTGCTTCTCTGACAACTGCCACACTGACCACTGTCACACTGATCACTGCTACGTTGACCACTCTCACACTGACCACTGCAACACTGACAACTGCTACACTGACCTCTGCCTCACTGACCACTTACACACTGTCCACTGCTACACCGACCACTGCTACACTGACCACAGTCAAACTGACTACTGCTACACTGACCAGTGCCCCACTGACCACTGCAACACTGATCACTGTAACACTGAATACTGCCACACTGACCACTGCTACACTGACCACTGTCACATTGACCACAATAACACTGACCCCTGCCCCACTGACTACTGCCACACTGACCACTGCCACACTGAGCACTGACACACTGACCACTCCTACACCGACCACTGCCACACTGACCACTGACACACTGACCACTCCTACACCGACCACTGACAAACTGACCACTCCCACACTGACCAGTGCCCCACTCACCACTGATACACTGATCTTTGTCACACAGAATACTGCCACTTTGACCACTGTCACACTGACATCTTCCACACTGACCACTGCCACACTGAGTACTGCCACACTGACCACTACCACACTCAGCAATGCCACACTCACTATTGCCACACTCACCACTGCCACACTCACCACTGTCACACTAACCCTTGTCACACTGACCACTGCCACACTGACCACTGCCACACTAACCACTGCCACACTGACCACTGCCACACTGACCACTGTCACACTGACCTCTGCTACACTGACCACTGCCACACTGACCACTGTTACACTGACCTCTGCCACACTGACCACTGCAATACTGACCACTGCAACACTAACCACTACAACACTCAGCACTGAAACATTCAGCACTGCCACACTCACTATTGCCACATTCACCACTGCCACACTCACCACTGTCGCACTAACCCCTGTCACACTCACCACTGCTACACTGACCATTGATACACTGCCCACTACCACACTGACGACTGATGCACTGACCACTGCCACACTGACCACTGCACACTGATTCACTGCCACACTGACCATTACCACACAGACCACTGCCACACTGACCACTGCCACAGTGACCACAGCCATACTGATCATTGTCACACTGACACCAGCAATGTCCACCTTCTCATCTGAAAGCTACAATGTTTACTTCAGCCACACTGAACCCCGTTATTCTGACCAAGGATCTTATTCACCCAACACTTTTTTTCAGGCACACTGACCCCAGTCACACTTTCATAAACCACACTGACCCCAGCCACTTTAACACTGTCGTCACTTACACAAGTTACATTAACCCCAGCAACACTGACCCCAGCAACACTGACCCCAGCAGCACTGACCCCAGCAACACTGACCCCAGCAACACTGACCCCAGCAACACTGACCCCAGCAACACTGACCCCAGCAACACTGACTTCAGCAACACTGACCCCAGCAACACTGACTCCACTTACATTTCCTCCAATTTCTCTGAATTGATCAACACTGAACCTGGACACATTGACCCCAGAAACACTGTCCCCAGACACAGACCCCAGTTTCAGAGATCAAAGTCACACTGATTGAAGTCACACTGATCCTAGGTACACTGATGCCAGACACACTTACCCCAGTTACATAAACACCAATTACAAAGTCCCTAGCAACTAGGGCATGAGCTATACCGACATTAGCAATAAGGACATGATCTACACTGTCCCTAGCAAAAAGGACATGATCTACACTGTCCCTAGCAACAAGAACATGAGGTACACTGTCCATAGCAACTATGACGTGCGCTACACGGTCCCTAGCAATAAGGACATGTTCTACACCGTCCCTAGCAACAAGGACATGATCTACACTGTCCCTAGCAACAAGGACATGATCTACGCTGTCCCAAGCAAAAAAGACATGCTCTACACCGTCCCTAGCAACAAGGACATGATCTACACTGTCCCTAGCAACAAGGACATGATCAACGCTGTCCTTAGCAACAAGGACATGATCTACACTGTCTCTAGCAATAAGGACATGAGCTACAATGACTCTAGCAACAGGGATATGCGCTACACAGTACATAGGAACATAAACATGAACTACACTGACCCTAGCAACACTGGTTCCAGTCACTTTGACCCTGTACACACATATAGCAGTTACACGGTCCCAAAACTTGCACACCAAGATTACTACATATAAATACAAGTGATTTGGAAGATAATGAAGGATACCTCCAATGAAAGGCGGCGGTGCGTGGAGTACACCCAGAGAGAACTCAGTAAGTGTAAAGGGGCCATGACTCCTCAACGTCTTCCCTTCATGCATAATGGGGATTCAAGATTAAACATGACAGATTCAAAATAGTTCTTGGTCAGCCGAGTTGTGGTACATACTCTGGACTGCTGGTAGCGAGCACTATGACTACACTGACCATGACAACTAACCATGGCCACACTGACCATGACAGCTAGCCATGGCCTCATTGACAGTTGAACTTGGCCACAATGACCGTAACTGTTGACTATGGCCACACTGTGATCATGACAGTTTATCATGGCCTCTCTGACCATGACAGTATATCATGGCTATACTGGCCATGACAGCTAAGCATGGCCACACTGACCATGACAACGAAGAATGGCCACACTGACCATTACAGTTTATCGTGGACACACTGACCATGACAGTATATTGTGGCTATACTGACCATGACAGATAAGCATGGCCACACTAGCCATTACAGTTTATCGTGGACACACTGATCATGACAGTATATCGTGGCCACACTTTCCATGACAGGTAAGCATGGCCACACTGACCATGACAGTTTATCATTGCCACCCTAACCATGACAGTTTATCATTGCCACACTGACCATGACAGCTAAGCATGGCCACACTGACCATGACAGCTAAGCATGGCCACACTGACCATGACAGGTAAGCATGGCCACACTGACCATGACAGTTTATCATTGCCACACTGACCATGACACTATATCGTGGCCACACTGGCCATGACATCTAAGCATGGCCACACTGACCATGGCAGCTAACTATGGTCACACTGATCAAGATATTTGACAAAAGCCACACTTACCTTAACATAATTACGAGTGATCACCACGGTCACATAAACAAGCTTGACAATTCTCTACTAGAGCGATACGCTATTCCAATAAAAGCTTGCTCTTTGACTTATGCTTTATCTTTAATATTGCTGCAAATTCTTCATTCGAATCCAATACCATATATCATCAGGAATTTCTGGGGTTCAGCTGCAAAAATGGGAAAGCAGTTATAAGGGGGTGATGGGTGTTTAGTCACTAAGGGTCTTCATCGTCTCACACTATGCAATTAATACACACAATAATTTACACAACACTAATCAAGTTAAGATCTGTTATCCTCAAGTTCATTTCAATGTCATATGACGTAACAGCACGCGACTTCACCATGCGACAGTCACGCAAGAACTATTAAGAAAACCTGGGGAGTAAATGTCTGGAGACTTACCCTTAACGTCTAAACTTTCCTACATGCAGATTTAAGGGACTTTCGGTTCTCACCCTGAAACTGCAAAATATGCAATGTATAAATTAAAAAAACTGTATTTAGAATGACACGAAAATAATATCCAACTACTGAATATTTTTATCCCAAGTTAATACTCTGTTTTTTAAGAAAAGTATATTCACTTATGTTTACTTTTCTATGGAACTCAGTTAAATAAAAAAAAATACTGTGTTGTGTTACAATGAAGATAAAAGAAAGAAAGTCCCCATCATTAACTACCCCTGAATTAATACCTCTAATGCACTCCAAGTTGGATTTTTTTTTGGGGGGGTAAGTTATTTAAGTATTTTCAAATAACGATGACAATAATGAAACTAATAATGAAGATAATAATGGTAATGGTAATTAAATAACAGCAGAAGAAAAAGGATAAAAATAATTCTAATTTAAAAAATATTAACATTTATAATAATAATAATAATAATAATAATATGAATAAGAATAACAATAACAACAGCACAACAACAACAATAATAATAATAATAATAATAATAATAATAATAATAATAATAATAATAGTTAATAATGATGATGATAAATAATAATAATAATAATAATAATAATAATAATAATAATAATAATAATAATAATAATAATAAGTTAATAATGATGATGATGATAATAATAATAATAATAATAATAATAATAATAATAATAATAATAATAATAATAATAATAATAATAATAATATGATATGAAGAAAAAGGTGATGACGTGAATGAAAAAAATAGACCATCATGATCTTAGTATCTCTCTTTCAGTGTTTATATTCTCAACTACACTTACAATGTTTTTATAGTCAACTACACTGTCAATGTTTAAATTATTAACTACACTTACAATGATTAAATTATGTAAACTATACTTACAATGTTTATATTATCAACAACACTTACGATGTTTATATTATCTGCTACACGTACAATGTTTTTATTATCAACTACACTTACAATGTTTATATTATCAACTACACCTACAATCTTTATATTATCAATTATACCTACAATGTTTATAGTATCAACTACATCAACAATGTTTATATTATTAACTACACTTACAATGTTTATATTATCAACAACACCTACAATGTTTATAGTATTAACTACACTTACAATGTTTATATTATCAACTACACTTACAATGTTTATATTATCAACTACACTTACAATGTTTATATTATCAACTACACTTACAATGTTTATATTATCAACTACACTTACAATGTTTATATTATGAACTACACATTCAATGTCTGCAGTGAGTGAATCACAGTCTGCCTCATCTTGACTCAGTTATCCTCATTAATGTTCTTTGATCTAAGAAACAAAAACTAGTCTATTTATGTTTTAATTAATACCCACTAACCTCCTCTTCCTCTGACGTATTAATTGGCCGAAATACAATAATAATATTATTAGTCATCCAACTACCTATTGTCGTAGTTACTATAAACCATTAATAATAATATTAATAATAATAATATAGTAACATCTTTATTTCTACATGTAAATGTACAAGGTATACAGGACTACGTAAATTTTGTCCCAGAATGCGATCCACACCAGTCGACTAACACCCAGGTACCCATTTTACTGATGGGCTAACAACGACAATAGGTGTAAGGAAACAAGTCCAATATTTCCACCCTTGCCGGAAATCGAACAATGGACCCTCAGGGAGTGAAGCGAGATCTTTGCATACCAGGCCACGGGCACCATCATTGATGCATAAATTCCTGTAGCCTAGCGGTATGTAAGTTTTCATTGCACATACTTGTGTAAAATTATTACACCCCATAGGTATATGTTGCCGTAGACTATAGGAATGTAAAACTACCATAGCAAAGGCAAAAAGAACAGCTATAATTTTTTCTGCCGGTCATTTGATTGTTGCGCGGTGGCGCTGAAGCTTAGAGGGAAATCTGGTGGTTACATTTTCTGAATGATCTAGTGTACACTACAGTGAGGTTTAATTCCTTGCAAGCTATCGTTCTCGTGGTGAGGGCCAGCAGCCTACGTAAACCTGCCAGCAATCCCACATAAAGCAACTCACATTAAACCGGCATCAACTCACATAACGCCCTCATCAACTCACATAAAGCCGGCAGCAACTCATATAAAGCTGATGCAACCGTTTTAAGCCAACAGATAATATATAAACTGTTGCGGAGAAAGAAAATCCACCTAAGCAGCTTACTTTTTTTACTATTTGCGTGTTGATCCTTCCTTCCGCACATTTATCCCGGGGAGAATGCCACATCGTAGGGTGGGACAGTGTAGGATGGTGCATGCTCCACTCCCTCTTGAAGCATCTTCAGGAAATACAGTTTAGGCTGCTGCACTACGTCCAACCCTTCCGAAGTATCTTGGGAAGACTGAGCAGAGGACACTGCATCTTCCCCACCCGCCTGCCGCATTCTGGGGAGATAGAGTGAAGGATGCTGCATCCTTTTATCTTCCTGCCACATCTTGGAGAGATAGAGTGGAGGATGTTATATCCTTCACAATCTCCTGAAGTACTTATGGAAGTTAAGAAATAGGATGCAGAATCCTTCCCACCGTCAGGCGGCATTTTGGGAAGATGAAAGGTTAGGTTAACTTAACATATCCTACTACAGGTATTCATCACCCACTACTAAACAATATCATCACGGACTCATCAATCACTACAAAATAGTATCTAAAAAAATCACCTCTCTCTCAATAAAAAACAGTAAGAATATATGGCTATCGTCCACTATAAGAGTCAATGGAGTCATTTTCCAGTACAAGACTGTACCATCACACAGTTATCTGCCATTACAAATCAATAATAACAGAGATTTATCTAACACTACAAGACTAATAACAAGGATATTACGCAGTATATTGTAGAGAATATTTTATAAAAAACGCTCCATATATAATGTCATTTTCCGGGATTGTTCTGAAACCGGACGCGTATTATTCCTGGTCAGTCAGAGCCACCAGCAGGAGAGGAGAGAGTGAGATGTGTTTTGTGCAGTAGATGAAACAGCAGAGGAAGCAAGGTGTAGTTGTGTGAGTAGGTGAGCTGCTGAGATTTTTAACTTTATTCTATAGGTAATTTTATTTGTGTTTAAGTGGTTTCATGCATAGGCCTCTTTAAGTTTTGGGAGAGTACTCGTACAGCCTGCAGGTTGAGTAGCCTGCAGGTTGAGTAGCCTGCAGGTTGAGTAGCCTGCAGGTTGAGTAGCCTGCAGGTTGAGTAGCCTGCAGGTTGAGTAGCCTGCAGGTTGAGTAGCCTGCAGGTTGAGTAGCCTGCAGGTTGAGTAGCCTGCAGGTTGAGTAGCCTGCAGGTTGAGTAGCCTGCAGGTTGAGTAGCCTGCAGGTTGAGTAGCCTGCAGGTTGAGTAGCCTGCAGGTTGAGTAGCCTGCAGGTTGAGTAGCCTGCAGAAGGAGGGGGGAGTATCATGGAGCCTCCCTGTTTATAAATGTTTATATATTTTGTTTTGCTCACTAGTAGCAGTGTGCTAGTGAGCTAATGTGAGTGAGTAAAGGTGATGTTAATTATAGTAGAGTAGATTGTGGTTGTTTTATATGTTACCTTAATATATATATATATATATATATATATATATATATATATATATATATATATATATATATATATATATATATATAATATATATATATATATATATATATATATATATATATATATATATATATATATATGTATATATATATATATATATATATATATATATATATATATATATATATATATATATATATATATATATATATATATATATATATATTATATTTTTGTATAGGTAACTTTTTGTGTTCTTCCTGATAATACATTGACCATTTAAATTTATTCTTCATAATTTGTATTAAGGTACATGCTGCCCCTAGAGTGGTTTCTTTTTCTATTTTAAACAACATAAATGCCCTAGACTAGGCAGGTCATTTACCCTTTAGGAGCCAGGACTTTTATTTACGTTACGCAAGCCAAAAGCGTAACAACGGAGTAACCTCTCAAAACTACGCAATCTCATCACAAAGCTATTTCCTACAAGATATTACCTACATAGAGTCATCTCCCTCGACATCTCGTTTCCTCCTGAGTGTTGGTGAGAACAGCGCTGAGAGACGAACGGTACGGCTTGGTCAGCTTATCGCTACACGTATTAGCGTCGAGCCAGGATAGAGAAGATTGGATTAGTGAGACGAGATATGGAGGGTCAGGCGTGTGAAGTCATTCACTCTGTTTTCCCGTTGATAACTTCCTACTGAAGGGATGCTGAGGCAAATGTATTTCTTGCATGCGTGTATGTGTGTCGTGCCGAATAGGTAAATCTTGCGATTTTGGCTTAAATAGCAACGCTCTTCTTGCCGAATAAGACAAACGAAAAATTGTGTATGCAATAATTTAGCAAAAATCATTCTGAACTTAACGAAAAAAATATATTTCATTGTGTTTGTTTATTATTAAATTATTGTAATCTTATCTAAAATATATTTAGTTGGATTAGGCTAAATTAAATTGCACGTGTTAGGTAAGGTTAACTAAATTTTCTAAGAATCTTTTGGTACAAAATTATGAATTTTTACATTAACATAAATGAAAAATATATATCTTTAAACGTAAAAGAGAAAATTTTAGAAAGGATTTAATTTTAAATGAATTCTTGCTAATTGACCAATTTTACCTATTCGGCACGACATATATATCTATCTATCTATCTATCAATATATATATGTCGTGCCGATTAGGTAAAACTGGTCAATTAGCAAGAACTCATCTAAAATTAAGTCATTTCTAAAATTTTCTCTTATACTTTTAAAGATATTTTTTTTTCATTTATGTTAATGTAAAAAATTATAATTTTGTACCAAGAGAAACTTTGAAAACCTACCTAACCTTATTACAACAAGCGGAATTTAATTTAGCCTAACCCAACTAAATATATTTTAGATACGTTTACAATAATTTAATAATAAACAAACACAATGAAATATATTTTTTCGTTATGTTCAGAATGATTTTGAAATATTGCATACACAAATTTTCACTTGTCTTATATGGCAAGAAGAACGTTGCTATTTAAGCCAAAATCGCAAGTTCTGCCTATTCGGCAGACTATATATATATAATATATATATATATATATATATATATATATATATATATATATATATATATATATATATATATATATATATATATATATATATATATATATATATATATATATATATATTTTGGTAGGGTGTGTAAAAGAAGAAAATTGAAAGTGAATATAGGAAAGAGTAAGGTGATGAGGATAACAAAAAGAATAGGTGACGAAAGATTGGATATCAGATTGGAGGGAGAGAGTATGGAGGAGGTGAATGTATTCAGATATTTGGGAGTGGACATGTCGGCGGATGGGTCTATGAAGGATGAGGTGAATCATAGAATTGATGAGGGAAAAGGGTGAGTGGAGCACTTCGGAGTCTGTGGAGACAAAGAACCTTGTCCATGGAAGTAAAGAGGGAATGTATGAGAGTATAGTTATACCAACGCTCTTATATGGGTGTGAAGCATGGGTGATGAATGTTGCAACGAGGAGAAGGCTGGAGGCAGTGGAGATGTCATGTCTGAGGTCAATGTGTGGTGTGAATATAATGCAGAGAATTCGGAGTTTGGAAATTAGGAGGAGGTGCGGGATTACCAAAACGATTGTCCAGAGAGCTGAGGAGGGGTTGTTGAGGTGGTTTGGACATGTAGAGAGAATGGAACGAGACAGAGTGACTTCGAGAGTGTATAAATCTGTAGTGGAGGGAAGGCGGGGTAGGGGTCGGCCTAGGAAAGGTTGGAGGGAGGGGGTAAAGGAAGTTTTGTGTGCGAGGGGCTTGGATTTCCAGCAAGCATGTGTGAGCGTATTTGATAGGAGTGAATGGAGGCATATGGTTTTTAATACTTGACGTGCTGTTGGAGTGTGAGCAAAGTAACATTTATGAAGGGATTCAGGGAAACCGGCAGGCCGGACTTGAGTTCTGGAGATGGGAAGTACAGTGCCGGCACTCTGAAGGAGGGGTGTAAATGTTGCAGTTTTATAACTGTAGTGTAAAGCACCCTTCTGGCAAGACAGTGATGGAGTGAATGATGATGAAAGTTTTTCTTTTTCGGGCCACCCTGCCTTGGTGGGAATCGGCCGATGTGTTAATAAAAAAAAAAAAAAAAATATATATATATATGTCGTGCCGATTAGGTAAAACTTGCGATTTTGGCTTAAATAGCAACGCTCACCTTGCCATATAAGACAAGTGAAAATTTGTGTATGCAATAATTTCGCCAAAATCATTCTGAACATAACGAAAAAAATATATTTCATTGTGTTTGTTTATTATTAAATTAATGTTAACGTATCTAAAATATATTTAGTTGGGTTAGGCTAAATTAAATTGCGCTTGTTGTAATAAGGTTAGGTAGGTTTTCAAAGTTTCTCTTGGTACAAAATTATAAATTCTTACATTAACATAAATGAAAAAATATATCTTTAAACGTATAAAGAAAATTTTAGAAAGGACTTAATTTTAGATGAGTTCTTGCTAATTGACCAGTTTTACCTAATCGGCACGACATATATATATATATATATATATATATATATATATATATATATATATATATATATATATATATATATATATATATATATATATATATGCATTATGTTCACAGGTGTTATCACATTATGCAAAATAACCACTCTAAAAATTAGTGAATTTCCCAGCGCTTTGTTGATTTCTCCTTAATAATGTGAGAAATCAGGAAACCCTGGGAATCCACTATTTTTTACGGAGGTATCACCCGCTGCGGCTTCATGATGGATCACGACCTGATTGTTGCGTCCCCTGAACTGGATGCAATGTATATTCTGAATATTTTTAATATTCTGTATATATTTAATATTCTGTATATATTTAATATTCTGTATATATTTAATATTCTGTATATATTTAATATTCTGTATATATTTAATATTCTGTATATATTTAATATTCTGTTTATATTTAATATTCTGTATATATTTTATATTCTGTATATATTTAATATTCTGTATATATTTAATATTCTGTATATATTTAATATTCTGTATATATTTAATATTCTGTATATATTTAATATTCTGTATATATTTAATATTCTGTATATATTTAATATTCTGTATATATTTAATATTCTGTATATATTTAATATTCTGTATATATTTAATATTCTGTATATGTTTAATATTCTGTATATGTTTAATATTCTGTATATGTTTAATATTCCGTATTTATTTAATATTCTGTATATATTTAATATTTTGTATATATTTAATTATCATATAATTTTACATCGGAGAGGTCTCGGGTTCGTCTCCGGGACAGGTCCCAAACATGAGGTAATTCAGTGAGGCAAACCCAGGAGCCCCAGCATTGGGTGTGATCACGTGACTCACAGCTACCCCAGCGACTGAAACAAAGGTTAACAAGAGCGCATAGCAAGTTCTAATTACATCACTGAATATTATAACTAAGCACATCCTACCTACTTACATAAACTAGGTCAAATAATATAAAGCAAATTATTTTCATTTTAGTTGTTGACAACATCTCTGATATAAAACTATATGATAATTACATATATTAAGAATATTAAATATATACAGAAAATACATTGAGTCCAGGTCAGGGGACGCAACACTGATCAACCAGGCTTTTACTGCTGGCCAAATTCAAGTCGAAATATGAACCCTAGCCCAGCTGGTCAGGTACTGATTTAAGATGCCTGTCCAGCGCCTTCTTGAAGACAGGCAGGGGTCTATGGGAAATCCTCCTTATGTATGCTGGGAGGCAGTTGAACAGTCTAGGGCCCCTGACACTTATTGTTTTCTTTTAATATATTCGTGGCGCCCCTGCTTTTCATTGCAGGGATGTTGCATCGCCTGTAAATCAGTTGATTGTTAGCTTCGACAGTCACTGGTGGGGGACGAACCTGACTCGTGGTTGGCACATGTAGCACTGATCTCAGGTATACCAGCAGGTGTTGGAACAGTGATGACAAGTGTAGTATCCACGTCAGTCTATAAAGCTCTAGTACTAATCGACTCCCACCAGTTTTTTGAAAATTCCAGGCTTTTTTAATCGTGTCAGCATGAGCTGGACATCCTATTTTCTTGGTACAGATCTGTTCTGGTCACCTATATTATGTAGAAGATCACCACTCGGCTCAGCCTTACATAGTATTGTCGATTATTTGAATGAAATTCCTGACGCTCCTCAAATCTTTCTTACTGTGACGCTAAGTTTGTTCCTGGAACATATGTCACAGGTTCATTGATGACCTTCAAGTTCCTGAGATGAACCACCTGGCTACAACAGAAGTCTCCATTTAACTAGCATGCTGTGTGACAGTAATTGGAATACGTGGGCTCAAGGCATTTAGGATATGCCTGGCCTCTTGTAGTGAATTCACAAACACAGCAATAACTCTTTTGACAATATCCAGAGAGTGAATATTTTCTTGCGATTTCACGATGCGAAGTAAAAACAAAAGAAGTTTGCAAGATTGTGATAAACTTATGAGTGAGAGAGCGAGTGTTTTAAAGATGATAGGTATGGAGAATAGACCTGAGTCAGGGCGGTGGGGGCGGGATGAGGGAAGAGCGATGCCTTCTGACAATGATCACTTAATAATTTCAGTTGGTACGTTTTCTACTTATTACCAGTCTAATAAAAATAGTAAACACAACCACGTTGTTTTAAAGCATCAATATTTTACTATACATCGACAAAACTTTATATAAAAAATAAGATGGCGGTGCTCGTGGTAAATTGTTAGCATCAGCTCACACACTGAAGGTCCGCGATCGATCCCTAGCACGAGTTAAAAGAAAGGCGTTTCCTTGCACACACTGCCGCTGATCACTCAGCAGTAAGTACGTGTTAGAAAGACTTGTGGGTTGGTTCCTAGGGGACAAGAATAACCTAAATTGCCAGAAATGTTTTGCATAACCAGTGATGTCAACTTAGTCTGTGATAGTTGTATCAAGTACTGGCAGAAATAAGCACACACAAACCCAAATCCACTAACAAAAATATTTGCTCAATCCCTTTTCAATGCTACCCCAGGAATATCCTTTGTTAATCCTATAAACCCTATTAAATCAAGTCACACTCGAATCCCCGTCTCACTTATATATTTATCCAACCTAAATTTAAAAATAAAATGAAATATGAGTCCAGGAAGAGTCTTGGCTCACACAGTACACATGTTCACCATGACACTCATGAACGTCACTGTTTTCACAGATGTTCACTTCAGTGAAGCTAGTGACTCACTTTCATTGCTGTGTTGCAGGAAGTTTAGTGTCTCTGGACAGATTTTTAAAAACAGTTTTCCTGGAAAACCTTCGTAGATAATAAATAATTTAGTTTGTGAAGCTAGCTCTAGCCCTACCTCTCTTCCTCTCTCACTTAAGGCAAATCGACAATTGTCAGTATTATATACCATTATTACTTAAGGCAAAGTTAAAACCTCCATTTTTGCAGGTTATAATATCAAAAACTTATTACTTTAAAAATAATTTTTAAAATGATTATAATAAAATAATAAATTATAATTATTGTTTTTTATTATTAATAAGTTATTGTTAATGTTTTCATTTCAGTTATAGTTATTGATTTCGGTAATGTTAAGTTTTTGTTGTTTGTTTTTTTCGTTTTTCTTGTTAGTTTTTGTTTCATTTTTTTTTATTTCCATTGAAAATAATATATGTTAGTTATGTAAAGTGCTAAACCCATAAAGGTTACGCAACTAATCAGAGATGGAAGGTAATCAGAATTTTTCCGAGGGCAGAACCAGTTCCAGTATCATGACAACAATCACTCATTGCCCAATCAAAAGTTTCTTTCTCGTTCATCTCCTCTTTCTCCTGTTCCATCGTTGTCATTCTGCTAACAAGTTCTCACATTCATGTGTATTGTCACTCGTGATCACAATGTTTACAGTTCATTCTTTGTGTTTCATTTATTTCATAATTAGATGCTTTGTTCTGGTCATGTTTACTTCTCTTCCCACTTCCTTTATGATGTTAAGTATTCTGTTACTTTATTCACTTTCCTGACTTTGTCTTCATGAGTTTGTTGGTAGGATGTGAATCACTGGTACTACTGTATAATTTGTGGGTCTAGATCACTGTTTATACTGTCTTATTGGTGGTTTATAGATCACTACAACAACTACTTTGAGAGTAAAATTTCTTATTTTCTACTAGGCTCAAAGCCATTGATGTCATGTCTTCTGAGCTGTATCTATCATATAATTTAAAAGAATCTCTTGTGCCTCCTGTGAGGATTGAACTCACGACTCCTGGTTTACGAGACCAGTGCTCTACCACTGAGCTAAGGAGGCGCTGCTCGTTGATGAACCTCAGCTCACCTCCATGTATGCCTAATTTTGTGCGTGCATACGCTTACTCGTGCATGTGTGTTTATATACAAATGTTTAAGTACGTTAGCTAGATATTGTTACAAATTGCGACATCTATTAACATAGATATCTCCAGAGTATTCAAGATGGTCAACTTATTGATTCCCCTCTATCACCTAGCCTATTTCTGGTTTTGTAACAGATTGTTAGTCTGCATCGAAAAACCAATTTGCTGTATCATATAGGGCTTCTCAATAGAGCATTCGCATTACAACTGGATGAATGCAAACCAACAAAGTAAAAGCTGAGAATCTTAATAATAAAAATGTCTAGAATGAATATTATTTACAATAGAAGTTAATTTAGAAATTATGGAAATAGGCTCCTACACAACTCTTTATGTCCAGCTACAATATTTTATATATTATAATTTTTATACTTATTAGCCTTAGTGCATACATTGAACTTGTGCTACGAGCACTTTACCTATGATACTGTACTTAAAGACACTCTAATAAACTGTACCATCTGGTACCTTACTGTACTGGATGGTACTCTAAAGTATAAATGCAATAAATTTCTGTTAGTCTATGTATATGTGGTCGGTTAAACTCGAGTTAGAATGTACAGATTTATGGAGAGGCAGTACAAAAAGTTAGTAGAACAGCACGACAATCAATCCTCAAACAGCAATAAGCAGGAAGGAGCCGTGAATAGCACAGCAATAGACACTGAACGAGGATCCAATGAGACCCCAACTAAAGACAATCGGCATGTCATCCCCATAATTACTGAATTACTGAAACATGAGTTCAGCAACTTTCAAACCTGTTTACGACAGTGAGTAGATGCTAAAATAAGATATGTGTAGGAGTTAGATTAGGGATCTGAAACATAGAGTGTCTCACTAGACACACGCTCAGAAAAAGTTAGAAATCAGTAACTAAACAATGCTCTATTCACAGAACATTGTTTAGTTACTTACTAGATGTGTGTCCTTGCTCACCAGCTGAAACAAAACTACCAAAAAGTCTAAATAACATGAGCCGAGGAGAACAGCTTTCTCCTAGGAGAAAGGTGTTCTCCTCGGCTCATGTTATTTAGACTTTTTGGTAGTATATGTTTCAGCTGGTGATATACATATGTATATATATATATGTGCATAAATATGCATTTACATTAACATAAATGAAAAAAATATATCTTTAAACGTATAAGAGAAAATTTTAGAAAGGACTTAATTTTAGATGAGTTCTTGTAATTGACCATTTTACCTTAATCGGCACGACATATATATATATGTATGTCGTGCCAATTAGGTAAAACTGGTCAATTAGCCAGAACTCATCTAAAATTAAGTCCTTTCTAAAATTTTCTCTTATACGTTTAAAGATATATTTTTTTCATTTATTTAATGTAAATGCATATTTATGCACTATATATATATATATATAAAGTATATCACCAGCTGAAACATATACTACCAAAAAGTCTAAATAACATGAGCCGAGGAGAACACCTTTCTCCTAGGAGAAAGCTGTTCTCCTCGGCTCATGTTATTTAGAATGTTTGGTAGTATATGTTTCAGCTGGTGAGCAAGGACACACATCTAGTAAGTAACTAAACAATGTTCTGTGAATAGAGCTAATTTTATTATATATATTATATATATATATATATATATATATATATATATATATATATATATATATATATATATATGTCGTCCGATTAGGTAAAACTGGTCAATTAGCAAGAACTCATCTAAAATTAAGTCCTTTCTAAAATTTTCTTTTATACGTTTAAAGATATATTTTTTTCATTTATGTTAATGTAAATGCATATTTATGCACATATATATATATATATCATATGATCATCAGCTGAAACATATACTACAAAAGTTAAATAACATGAGCCGAGGAGAACACCTTTTCTCCTAGGAGAAAGCTGTTCTCCTCGGCTCATGTTATTTAGAATGTTTGGTAGTATATGTTTCAGCTGGTGAGCAAGGACACACATCTAGTAAGTAACTAAACAATGTTCTGTGAATAGAGCATATATATATATATATATATATATATATATATATATATATATATATATATATATATATATATATATATATATATATATATATATATATATATATATATATGTCGTGCCGATTAGGTAAAACTGGTCAATTAGCAAGAACTCATCTAAAATTAAGTCCTTTCTAAAATTTTTTCTTATACGTTTAAAGATATATTTTTTCATTTATGTTAATGTAAATGCATATTTATGCACATATATATATATATATACATATTATATACAGCTGAAACATATACTACCAAAGCTAAATAACATGAGCCGAGGAGAACACCTTTCTCCTAGGAGAAAGCTGTTCTCCTCGGCTCATGTTATTTAGAATTTTTGGTAGTATATGTTTCAGCTGGTGAGCAAGGACACACATCTAGTAAGTAACTAAACAATGTTCTGTGAATAGAGCATATATATATATATATATATATATATATATATATATATATATATATATATATATATATATATATATATATATATATATATATATATATATATATATATATATATATATATATATATATATATACGTGCCGATTAGGTAAAACTGGTCAATTAGCAAGAACTCATCTAAAATTAAGTCCTTTCTAAAATTTTCTCTTATACGTTTAAAGATATATTTTTTCATTTATGTTAATGTAAGAATTTATAATTTTATACCAAGAGAAACTTTGAAAACCTACCTAACCTTATTACAACAAGCGCAATTTAATTTAGCCTAACCCAACTAAATATATTTTAGATACGTTAACATTAATTTAATAATAAACAAACACAATGCAATATATTTTTTCGTTAGGTTCAGAATGATTTTGGCGAAATTAACTGCATACACAAATTTTCACTTGTCTTATATGGCAAGATGAGCGTTGCTATTTAAGACAAAATGCAGTTTTACAATCGGCACGACATACATATATATATATGTCGTGCCGATTAGGTAAAACTGGTCAATTAGCAAGAACTCATATAAAATTAAGTCCTTTCTAAAATTTTCTCTTATACGTTTAAAGATATATTTTTTTCATTTATGTTAATGTAAGAATTTATAATTTTGTACCAAGAGAAACTTTGAAAACCTACCTAACCTTATTACAACAAGCGCAATTTAATTTAGCCTAACCCAACTAAATATATTTTAGATACGTTAACATTAATTTATTAATAAACAAACACAATGAAATATATTTTTTCGTTAGGTTCAGAATGATTTTGGCGAAATTATTGCATACACAAATTTTCACTTGTCTTATATGGCAAAAGGGCGTTGCTATTTAAGCCAAAATCGCAAGTTTTACCTAATCGGCACGACATATATATATATATATATATATATATATATATATATATTATATATATATATATATATATATATATATATATATATATATATATATACGTATATATATATATATATATATATATATATATATACGTATTATATATATATATATATATATATAATATATATATATATATATATATATATATATATATATACGTATATATATATATATATATATATATATATATATATATATATATATATATATATATATATATATATATATATATATATATATATATATATATATATATATATATATATATATACAAACCTCTTTTGCTATAGCGTTCGTTCGAGTTAGGGTAATCCGTTTCAGGTCCCCAAATACGACCACTTAACAATGGAAAATATAATATAAAATTGTAAAATGTGTATAAATGTGCATTTATACTCCTGAAATTGATACTTGTAATAATAAATTAGTAAAATAATTAATAAAAAATATTGTATTGTATCCTACATTAGTGTTGTTGTGCATGCAGGACAGGAGGCTGAGGAGACAATTACTGAGAAGAGGTGGAAGGATTGAGTCATACTTCCTAGTCCTCTTTGCTGGCTGCCCTACAGACAGTTCCTCCGTAGGTATTTTTAACTTTTTAATATTTAAAATTTTATAGGGAAAACCGTTCGTTATGTCAATGTTCGTTATATAAACCATTCGTTATAGCATACCCCACTGTATGTATATTTAACAATTAGGAAACGGGAGAAATTATTTACAGACATTATATCTCAGTAAACAGAAGGATTCGAAACTGCATCCTCAGCATTAAAATATGCAGTACTTTAGGCACTCAGAACACCAGGTTAGTGATAAGTTATTTCATTAAATCCTTCCTCATGCTGTGGCACTCAAATCCTACCTCATGCAGTGGCACTCAAATTCTATTATTTTGCATCCTTTTTAAGTTTTTCATTTCGATATACGATTCTTACTGTTTATATATTTACAGTATATACCTTCATATATTTCAGTTTTTCTTTGTTACCTCTGCACTCCATGATTTTGAAAACTGAAAAGCCAAGTTTCATTTATCCCTCCTTCAATGCTTTTTCTTTATCCTATGTTCTATCTTCTTCTCTCACCTCTCTTTCTCCCTTCATTACTAATTTACATTCCCTCTTTTTACCCCCGCCTTCCCTCTGCACACAAGACAGGCTCGGCTGGCATACAAATTTGCAATGAGAATGTTGCTTCAATATTGTTGATATATGAGGGTGGTGCAATGTTGCCTCAATATTGTTGATATATGAGGGCGGTGCAATGTTGCCTCAATATTGTTGATATATGAGGGCGGTGCAATGTTGCTTCAATATTGTTGATATATGACGGTGGTGCAATGTTGCCTCAATATTGTTGATATATGAGGGCGGTGCAATGTTGCTTCAATATTGTTGATATATGACGGTGGTGCAATGTTGCCTCAATATTGTTGATATATGAGGGTGGTGCAATGTTGCTTCAATATTGTTGATATATAAGGGTGGTCCAATGTTGCCTCAATATTGTTGATATATGAGGGTGGTACAAAGTTGTTTCAATATTGTTGATATATGATGGTGGTGCAATGTTACTTCACTGTTGTTGATATATGAGGGTGGTCCAATGTTGCTTCAATATTGTTGATATATGATGGTGGTGCAATGTTGCTTCAATATTGTTCATATGACTGTGGTGCAATGTTGCTTCAATATTGTTGATATATGATGGTGGTGCAATGTTGCTTCAATGTTGATATATGAGGGTGGTGCAATGTTGCTTCAATATTGTTGATATATGAGGGTGGTGCAATGTTGCTTCAATATTGTTGATATATGAGGGTTATGCAATGTTGCTTCAATATTGTTGATATATGAGGGTGGTGCAATGTTGCTTCAATATTGTTGATATATGAGGGTGGTGCAATGTTGCTTCAATATTGTTGATATATGAGGGTGGTGCAAATTTGCTTCAATATTGTTCATATATGAGGGTGTTGCAGGGCAGCCTGTGTCAACCTGCATTCATCTGTCTTGTGGGTGAACCACCAAAGCTTCCATCACCACTACCACCATCATAACTACAATTGTTACATTATTATTATTATTAATATAATCAAAACTAAGCGCTAAACCCAACAGTCATACATTGCTGCTACAATTGTTACAACCTCTACCAGTTTATCACCAACAATATCACAACTGCTACACATTTCTACTAGAGCAACTAATACAATAATGCCATCGTTACCCATCTAAACAAACCATGGGAAGGGTAAGGTGAGAACCCATGACAAGTGGGTGGTAAAACCCCAGGCCAGATGTGTTATCACGATTTGGTGAGTTATGATTATCCATCTACTAACATCTTCAACTCCAGTTACCACCCATCCACTACTAATACCACGACTACCACCATTCTGCCCATCCTCAAAACAACAATACCAAGCCGTTGCCGCCATCACCACCACCACCACAACCACCACCTCACTTCTCTGCCGCCACAACACCGGCAAATCACTACCACCTTGCTTAAAATGAATAGGAGCCCCGTGGCCTGGCTGGCAAGCTCTGTCGTCACACGCTGAGGTACCGGGTTTGATTCCCGGCTGGGGTAGAAACATTGGACGCGTTTCCTTACACCTGTTGTTCTTTTCATCTAGCAAGTAGGTATATAGGTGTTAGTTAACTGGTGTGGGTCGCATCCTGGGGGACTAGAATGAGGACCCCAATTTCCGAGTGGTTATACCCACTCAGGAATACTGATATTATGGCATTACTCCCTATGTTGCACCAGTCATTGTATGAATCCACATTAGCTGTGTAGTAGCATTGGATGCTGCATGAGATTTTGGCCGAGTATGAGACCATGTTCTCTTGTCAACGCCACAAACAGTTGGAGTCTCCAGATCTGCATTACACCTCCTTAGTGATTACCTTCCAGGTAGATCTCTAAGAGATCTCATCGGAACAAGAAGACGCAGTATGTACCAGTGTTCCATAAGGAAATGTGATTGGTCCATTGTTATGGACTGCCTTCCATGATCTTCCTCACCGCATTTCAGAATCCCATGCCTTTGAAGGTGACTGTACTTTTACATTTACTTTCTGCAAAATAGAAAATGTCAGCTGCTTTCAGACACATCAATAACCTGCTTACGTCTGTATCAACTTGTTTTTAAGAATGATGGTCTCTGGAGAGCATTATACCAATACTGAAGCAGTGGTAAGAATGACTGGAAGTGTTAGAACCAGGGGATGAGGTGGATATCCTAGGAGTGATATATACACAAATAATCCGTACGTAGTAAAATGGAAAGGTATGACAACATTTCGGTCCGACTTGATCATTAACTAGTCATTAGGACTGAAATTTGAAAACAAAATATCTGCATATATCATGTGGCAAATCTTGCAAAGAAGGCAACAGTGAGGCTAATACCACTAAGGGGTATCACGTACCTTTTCTGCAGTAAAGTCTGAAAAACTCCGTATGAAACAAAAGTGAGCTCACACCTGTTACGATTTCGATATCGTAACTTAAATAAAAAGGTCCTGACTCCTAAATGGCTGCTCAATCTGCTGTCTAGGGACATTTAAATTACACTGAAAAAACTAAGCAACTCTTGGGCCAACATAAAAGTATATGTTAAACAATATTAATTTAGGAAGGAAGGACAAAAACACTTATATAAAAATATGTATAATAATGAGTAACTTATATATAACTTATAACCTACTACAAAAAAACCACCACACTCCAGTTCATATTACCTCACTAGCACACTGCTACTAGTGACACAAAATTTTATATACATTTATAAAGAGGGAGGCTCCATGACACCCCCTACTTCACTTCTGCCTGGTAGGCTAGTTACCAGCAGGCAAAAACACCTATGGTATACATTAAAAAACCTACCCAACACCAAATACTCACACCGTTACAACTTGCTTCTTCTGGCACTCACACCCCTCGCTCTCCTCTCCTGGACACTCTCCCTTCCCATAAATAATAAGCTTCTCGTTTCAGTACAATCCCGGAACTATGGACCATTATTTTTATAAAATATTTTACTGCAGCACACTGCGTAACAACACCCCTAAGTATGCACCACTTTCTTGGAGTGCGTTTCCCCAAGTCTCATCTACTACTTCTGGACAGAACAGAGAACCGTGCAAGAGTGATTTACCTCTCGCCTGGACCCGACCTGAATGCATTTGTCACTTCAGCAGAGCCTTCAGAATCAAAGATATGAGAATGGTTTACTCTTGTATACCTTGTATACAAAGTCGATATTGTCAAGACATCATACCTGGCTCCATTTCACGGAGAGCAAGAAGCCAGCTTGTGTACCATACTGAACATATCGAATGATTATAATCATAACCATAATTTGGTGAACAGGTTAGTCAACGGAAGGACTCGGCGAGATGACCAAAATCTCCCGCTGTGAGTCATCATATGAGTAAGACCAGTCAGGAAACACTTGTCCTGTTTCCTGACACACCTAACCTAACCTTCAGTACCACAATATAGGCAGCAGCTGTATTATACACTGGCTATATACCTTATTCATGAATTTCACTTCATCTGAGATCATTAATTTTTAGAATGACTTGAGTCTGAAACAAGTTCGCACAGGTTAACAACATTGATGAATTAAATTCATTAGACCAAATGATATCTCTGGCTCGCACATGCCTAACGCTTCATCATCTATCCTGTTTTAATATAACAATATAAATTTAACAATGGAAAGATAAACACATAAGCAGTATAATGTGATCCTTTATTGACAACGTTTCGCCCACGCAGTGGGCTTTATCGAGTCACAAACAGATCTACCTGGATATTGTTGTTGTATGTTCGCCGGTACATCCGGCCCGGGTCTTCTCCAAATGGTGACCCGGCATACCTGGATAAAAGAAACAAGGGTATTTATAGGATTTAGTCAGGTGGGGAAAGCTGCATGTGACAGTTTTCAAAGAAGGGTGATAGTTTAAAACCTCGGGTAACTTAAAGGACCTGAAGTGTTCCATTCTTGAGTTCTATGTGGGATAGCGATGAAGAAGTTTCTTGGCAATAGGTTCAGCTATGTTGTAGAAGCCGTTGTTCTGGTTGAAGTTGTTTGATATACAGATAAGTGATGATTCCAGGATTCTTCGGTATTGAGTGTTGTCTTCTCTGGCAATGAGTCTTGCGTTTCTGTAGTTGATTAAATGGTTGAGTGAATTTCGGTGTTGAACACAGGCATTTCTTGGGTCGTCAGATCTGCCTGCGTACTGGTGTTCTGAAATACGTGTTTGGAGGTCACTGGATGTTTCGCCGATGTATAATTTGCTGCAGTCATTACAAGGAATTGTATATACCCCTACAGTGGATTGAAGCTTGTCCTGTCTGTTACTGGTAATGTCCTTGATGGTTGTGGATGTGGAGGTAGATACTCGGAATGAGGTATTGGAAAAAAATGTTGGAAACGTGTTTGGTAATGGAGTTGGTGGGGAGGACTATGTATCTCTTCTCAGCAGTATCTTCTCTGGGTGTGTTGAAGATGTTTAATGCCCGTCGTGTGCAGTCTCTAATGAAGTGATGAGGATAATGAAGTTTAGAAAAAAACTTGCTCAATGAGGGAGCATTCTTCCTCAAGGAACTCACTGCTGCAGATTCTGAGTGCGCGCAGGAAAAAGCCTATAATTACACAACGTTTAGTCTTGGTGTCGTGGTGAGAGTAGAAGTGGAGAATATCGTGTTGGTTGGTAGGTTTTAAACTATCACCTTACTTTGAAGACTGTCACATGCAGATTTCTCCACCTGACCCAGCATTCTCCACCTGACTATACCCTATAAATACCCTTGTTTCTTTTTTCCAGGTAGATCTGTTTGTGACTCGATAAAGCCCATTGCGTGGGCAAAACGTTGTCAATAAATGATCACATTATACTGCATGGGTGATGAATGTTGCAACGAGGAGAAGGCTGGAGGCAGTGGAGATGTCATGTCTGAGGTCAATGTGTGGTGTGAATATAATGCAGAGAATTCGGAGTTTGGAAATTAGGAGGAGGTGCGGGATTACCAAAACGATTGTCCAGAGAGCTGAGGAGGGGTTGTTGATGTGGTTTGGACATGTAGAGAGAATGGAACGAGACAGAGTGACTTCGAGAGTGTATGGATCTGTAGTGGAGGGAAGGCGGGGTAGGGGTCGGCCTAGGAAAGGTTGGAGGGAGGGGGTAAAGGAAGTTTTGTGTGCGAGGGCTTGGATTTCCAGCAAGCATGTGTGAGCGTATTTGATAGGAGTGAATGGAGGCATATGGTTTTTAATACTTGACGTGCTGTTGGAGTGTGAGCAAAGTAACATTTATGAAGGGATTCAGGGAAACCGGCAGGCCGGACTTGAGTTCTGGAGATGGGAAGTACAGTGCCGGCACTCTGAAGGAGGGGTGTAAATGTTGCAGTTTTATAACTGTAGTGTAAAGCACCCTTCTGGCAAGACAGTGATAGAGTGAATGATGATGAAAGTTTTTCTTTTTCGGGCCACCCTGCCTTGGTGGGAATCGGCCGATGTGTTAATAAAAAAAATAAAAAAAATTATACTGCTTATGTGTTTATCTTTCCATTGTATCGGTATTTTATACCATTTATTTTCATAAATTTAACAATGGTAATGCTATGTAAGACTTTCAAATAAGTTGACATAGTTAATAAATTACTCTTAAATTGTAATTAAGGTAGGAACTTTTAACCAAAGCCCGTAAAATTCCTTAGGTCAGAGAGAGAGAGAAAGAGAGAGAGAGAGAGAGAGAGAGAGAGAGACTAAAAGAGATAATAAGAGAGCGACACCGAGAGATAAAAAAAATAAACTTGTGAACGGGTGGTGTGTTGTGTGTCAGGAAAGGTGTGTGTGGAGTGCACAACACAGTTCCCAGGGTTATTGAAATGACTATTGAAGGCGGGACCTTAAGGGACATGGAAGGCAGCAGAAAAGTGTCTCAGAAGAGTTCTGGGAAGGTTTTTGAAAGGGGCGTTAAGAGGGAGTTTCTTGAATAGTACGTTAGCAGGAACGTTCTTGAAAAGGGCGTATAGAAATATTATTTTGGAGAATCGTTGTGAGACTCAGAAGAGGATTTGCTAGTCAAACTCTTGAAATTGTCGTTATGATTTGAGTATTTGTTGGAAGTGCTCTGATGTGACGAATGATTTTTAAAATATATTTTTTTACGGACCGTCAGCGCCAACTGATAAGATTCATTCCTATTTGATTTCTCTAATAGTGTTGTTGTCAGTGTCATTTGATATTGATGGACAGTTTTTTTAATAGCTATGACAAGACAACTCAGAGTTCACCACAAGCCTAAAAATAAATTAATATTCCATCGGATGTCAAAAATTTGGATGTGTGTGAAGAACACATCAGGATTTTTAAAGTCATATATAATATACCTCGCGGCAGCACATTATATAGGCTGAAGATGGGAACATGCTAATATGTGGATACAAGAATTTGAACAAATAATGAAGGATACTGAAGCCGGGCTTTTATTCCACGTTAGGTAAATTTTGAAACGCATTGCCCTTTTAAATAGTTCCATTTTGAATGGTAGTACTAGTAGTAGTAGTATTAATAGCAGAGGTGCTACTCAGTATAACAATGCATCTCAAAATTTACCCAAAGCAGGCAGTTTGCAGTGCAGCTTAATACTTCCATAAATTCTTGAATACACACTTAGGTTTCTGTCTAACAGATGATGTCTGGTACTCCCACCGGGTATATGATGTCTGGTGCTCCCACCGGGTATATGATGTCTGGTGCTCCCACCGGGTATATGATGTCTGGTGCTCCCACCGGGTATATGATGTCTGGTGATCCCACCGGGTATATGATGTCTGGTGCTCCCACCGGGTATATGATGTCTGGTGCTCCCACCGGGTATATGATGTCTGGTGCTCCCACCGGGTATATGATGTCTGGTGCTCCCACCGGGTATAATCTGTCAACCCTGAAAATGCCTGCGTTGCAGGTGAAACGTTTTCTAAAACTAGTTGAGCTATGGCAGTGCTACTCAGCTACTATGAGCAAAGGTCCAATTGGACAAGTACCAATGTATGCAAATGTCCGGATACATTATTTACATGCAGTCATGAAAAACAACACATCCGAGTATAGGTCAGTGTACTCATCATCTTCTATGAACTTCATTTTCAGTCCTCGTCTTATAATAAAAAATTACAAAATATGATGATAAATACTGGGGAAATATAATTTTTTATATTATATAGAACAAGTTTTGGATTTTTTTGGCTCAAATTGATTTAAATGGAGTTTTCAAACTGAGTTTTCTGGAAAGCTCCAATTGTTGAGATCATGTTAAAAAAGGTGGGCACAGCAAATTAAAATCAAACTTGCTAAAAAGAAAATGAGAAAACCCGAAATCATTCCTTGCGCAAACGCAAATGCACAACCTTTCCCGAAATTCAAAGTTGCACCAGAGTGGCCAGACTTCCCAGCCCATATGCGGTGAAACTCTTGTTCCTAAATGTCAAAAAAATCACCTTCATTGCATAAGTGATAATTACCATACACACACAACCCGCACATATAAAAGGGAGGAGCTTACGACGACGTTTCGGCCCGACTTGGACCATTTACAAAGTCACACTAACACACAGAGATGGAGGAAGGGGTATTTATAGGCAGGCAGACAGGGGAGGGTACAAGAGAGTGGGGTAATAATGGAGTAAGTAGTGGAAGTGGTAGTAGTAGTAGTAATAGTAGTAGAGGAGACAGTCATAATCTAGGAAAGGAGCACTGCATAATTACCAATATGAATTAGCAATGAATGGAAGGAAATATCACTATTTAGCTATTTATCTATGCTAGAATATTGTAATCCATTCAGTGTATGCATTCTATTCTGATAGAATAATGTATTTGTGGAGAAAATTATCCAAAAGAGGGGGAGTATTAGCCCTTTTTTGCCCTTTTCAAGGGATCTACCATTTCCGCCCTTAGAAAGGGCCAGACGGCGTGTCTGGCTTCGAAAACAAATTAACTAATACCAGATGAACGGTCCACAGTGTGTCACGTGTTGTCTGACCAAGTAGCAGCGAGTGTATATGAGTGTTTGAGACATTTTACGTAAATGTAACGCTTTGCCGTAACATAAAAGTTACAGGAAACTGCTGTTTCCATTTCTACACTTGAATTTACAATAATGTGTTCCAGTAATCAAAGTATTTAGAGAACACAAGCATTTTAATTGCCACTTGTAGCAGCATGTAACAATTGTTGAAATTGTGCTGATGTCAGCGATGCCAAGCCCCGCTGAGGCACGAGGACGCACGAGGCATTAGATTGAACTCGGCCACGGAAGGGACAGGAGCTGCGGCGAGGGGATTTAACTTAACAAAGACATTAGTCGTGCATGTCCGTTATTCTAATTTCAATCTCCACAAACATCGGGAAATCGGATAAGAACTCTGTTCCAGCGCATTTAGTGTTAAACTCAAAATTGCGGTATATTCAGAAGTGTGCGCAGCTTTTTATTACTGCTAAAAGACAAACGTAGAGAGACAATCGCTAGAGAACTCCATCGAAACAAGACGGTGACTCATCAGTGTTCTACAAATCAAGACAACGATATCCAGGTGTGAATTAAGGGTCCGTTACATATACCCAGGTAAGTCTGCTCAGACATGTGTATGTTCAGGAGGCTGCGCAGTTGGGAACATTATCATAATCTAGGCAGATTTATCATTCACCCGGTCACACCTGGGCGATCCACCCAAAACCAGTGAGTAAAACCGCCATTAAGTCCATTCAGTGACTGATTATATAGCATACGCTCCTTTGGGGCACTAATATAAGTCTCATGTGTGATTTTACACCCATACAGCCCTGTGGGGGATGTGAACGTCTGCATCAACAACGATTATTGGGATGGCTGGATAGTCGTGGATGCATCTACAAGCTAAGTATAGTAACATTTACAGTCCACTTTATCTTAGGGGTACATTTCCCCACAGTATTAATCCCACTATTGTGTACCACTAAGCTTTCTCCTGAAGCCCGCCGTCCAACTAGAACACTCAGAAGGTCCGGATTCGGACCGCGGGCCGCCAACTGAGTAACCATGAGCTATGGTAAAAGAAAAGTCTCAAATAGCCTTTATTCTTTTTCTTTCGGTTTCATTGTCAGTGCGGTAGTGTGCTGGTTTCAGATCCCAGTCTTTACTTTTCTACCTCTCCTCCCAGCGCCATCTGTAGACGCTCTCCTATTTCAGCATATATCTTCCATCTGCTTTCAGGAAAGCCTGGCTCCTCACTTCTCTCTGAGCTCCTCCTGTCCATCCTATAAGTCTGTGTGATTCACCAGAAGTGCGGGTTTAGTCAAGTTATTGTTGAATGAAGAAGAGTGAGTGTAATTAACGCTAGCGAGAAGTGAAGCCAGCCTTCACTTGATGCTTCATTCTTCTGCTACAATCATCTTTTCCTTCAAACAAGACACCTGGAGGAACAGCCCTCAAAGCTTACTGCATGATTCATCAAGTATGACACCATTAAAGTGGAAGTAGACTACTTCTTCTGACCACTGGCTCTAGACACCCGCCTCCCACTCTGGTAAGCTGGGAGCACCAACACCATATCTTGTTCAGACAGCGAACTACTCACCCCTTTCACCTGCTAGTTCATTATCACTACCTACCTTTCTCTCTCCCTTAAATCAATCCATTTTTTATACATCCGCTGGTTTTAATAGCATATACAAGTGACTGCCTGGGATTATTCTTATTCCAGTGTTACCTAACAAAACAATTTATTATATTTTTGTCTTGTTTGTACATTTAATTAATGCCATTCATTTTTTGTAATGAAACTGTGGTCATTAATTCAATATCTGTATCCTGTTTATCTTATGGTATTATTTAATTTTTTTTTTTTTTCCTGGACAAGTGAGGTTGGATTCCCCGCCCCTTGTCTGACAATTCTCGTAGTTCAAAACCTCAGTTTGTATCACCTTAATGCACACAATAAGCAGAGTGAGCAATTTATTTCTAATAAAACTGAATACAAGAAGTAAGATTTGAGGCAAATTGGAGTAGTTATTGACAAACAAGGCAAGAAAATTAATATCAAAATGTCTTCATTAAAAATAAAAATTAAGATCTAAACACCTCAAAATTAATTTGAACCTTCCATTAAGAAACACCAACATTTAAATTTTAAAACCAGTCCGAGAAGATATTTTTTAGTGAGAGTTATCAATTTCCCAAAAACGCAAGTATTACGTATGAAGTCGCATTGATGTTTTGAAGCCAGTGGATTAAGTAAGTTCATTCAGGTACAAGTGCATATAAATACAGTTACAAAAGTGTCATACATAGCAGCATATGTGTAGATTACCTAGGATAACACAAAACAGTCAAAGTGATTTATTTCCACTGCTGTCCATGTAATATCTTATTATTTAAACCTTAACCTAAGCAACTCAACAATGTGAAAAGCAGTAACAATACAAGGAAATGTACTAGGAATGAGGTAAACAATAATAGGCACATGTATGTTACAATAATTGGTACATATGTTTGCTATACAAGAAATCATTCTCCTCTCTTTCTGTAGCTTCATTCAATAAGCACCTATTAGCTTTCTTCCTGAACTGGTTCATGCTTTTCATGGCTTAATTTCTGAATGTAGCATCTCGTTACCCTCATTCCCTCAAATCTGGAAAAGAATAAAATGACACAATACCGTGACTGGAACAAATCACAAAAAAAATCCCGTACTTAGGAGACTGAAATTTTCTATGACATTTCAGTCCGACTTGCAGTATTAACTAGTCACTAGAGACTGATTACTTTAAATTGAATCTTCTGAGCGGTTTCAAGCTTAATGGCTATTAGTCATTTTGACATTTTCGTAAGGTTTGAATTAACTTTATTGCAGAAATATGGATAGAACTTTAAAATGACTTTTGAATGAGTTTTCTGGTTCTCTTTAAATGTTAACGCTTATATCCAACTAAATTAACTTATGTCGCAATTTGCACTATTTTAGTTGTGTGCATTGAGGCGAATACGACAGAGGATGTAGAATACGGTGATTCCATTCTCTGATTGTGCAACGACCGAAATACAGTTAAATGTATGCTATAAATTTCGTATATTCATTAATTTTTTTTATGTTGTTATTTACGTATAACTCCTATGTTGTTCCACAGGAATTATATATATATATATATATATATATATATATATATATATATATATATATATGTCGTGCCGACATTTTTGTGATTATATATATATATATATGTCGTGCCGATTAGGTAAAACTGGTCAGTTAGCAAGAACTCATCTAAAATTAAGTCCTTTCTAAAATTTTCTCTTATACGTTTAAAGATATATATTTTTCATTTATGTTAATGTAAGAATTTATAATTTTGTACCAAGAAAACTTTGAAAACCTACTAACCTTATTACAACAAGCGCAATTTAATTTAGCTAACCAGCTAAATATATTTTAGATACGTTAACATTAATTTAATAAAAAACAACAATGAAATATATTTTTCGTTATGTTCAGAATGATTTTGGCGAAATTATTGCATACAAATTTTCACTTGTCATATATGGCAAGGTGAGCGTTGCTATTTAAGCCAAAATAGCAAGTTTTACCTAATCGGCACGATATATATATATATATATATATATATATATATATATATATATATATATATATATATATATATATATATATATATATATATATCATATGCGTATTAGGTAAAACTCGATTTTGGCTAAATAGCAACGCTCACCTTGCCATATAAGACAAGTGAAAATTTGTGTATGCAATAATTTCGCCAAAATCATTCTGAACATAACGAAAAAATATATTTCCTTGTGTTTGTTTATTATTAAATTAATGTTAACTATCTAAATATATTTAGTTGGGTTAGGAAAGCTAAATTAAATTGCGCTTGTTTAATAATGTTAGGTAGGTTTTGCAAGAGTTTCAATCTATTTAATATATTAAATTATAAATTTATTACATTGATTAAATGAAAAATATCTTTATAACGATAAGAGAAAATTTTAAAAGACAATTTTGAAAATGAGTTCTTCAATTATTCCTTGTTTTGACTTCGATATTAAATATAGTATTATATATATATATAATATATATGTATTGTAGTAAATAAATTGCGATTATTGTAATAAGGTAGCGAGTTCCATATGCAAATATTCTTATGCATAATTATAAATCATTCTGAACATAATGAAAAAAATATTTTCTTGTTTTTTATATTACAATTAAGTAACGTATCTAAAATATTTTAGTTGGGTTTGCTAAATTAAATTTCCTTATCGTAATAATATAGGTAGTTTTCATAATTTTCTATGTCAAGAATTATAAATTCTTAGCATTAACTAAGAAAGAAAATACTTTAAAGAAAGAAAATATTTAAATGGACTTAATTTTCAATAGTTCATTCTAATTGCAGACCTAATCACGACATAAATATATTATTTTTTTAGTCGTTCTCCCAGACATCCCTAATTTAAAGAAAATCCAAGAAAATACTTTCTCATTTCAGACTTCATCAACTCATCAATACTGTTTGCAGAGAGTCGCATACGACAAAAGTCTTCCTCCACTGTCATATCCCAACCTCCTTTAAAGTGCAGCATTGACTCCCATTTCGGAAAGTCCAACTAATTAACTGGTTCTAATCCTTCCATTTACCCTCTATCCAACAGATCGTCATGTCCCAAAACCATTCGTCTCCATTCACTCCTATCTAACACGCTCAAAATGCTTGCTGGAAGTCCAAGCCCTCGCCCACAAAACCTCCTTTACCCCTTCCCTCCAACCTTTTCTAGGACGACCCTACCCCGCCTTCCTTCCCTACAGATTTATACGCTCTCCAAGTCATTCTACTTTGATCCATTCTCTCTAAATGACCAAACCACCTCAACAACCCTCTTCAGCTCTTTGACAAATACTTTTAGTAACTCCACACCTTCTCCTAATTTCCACATTCCGAATTTTCTGCATAATATTTACACCACACATTGCCCTTAGACAGGACATCTCCACTGCCTCCAGCCTCCTCCTAGCTGCAGCATTTGCAACCCATGCTTCACACCCATATAAGAGTGTTGGTACCACTATACTTTCGTACATTCCCTTCTTTGCCTCCATGGATAACGTTTTTGTCTCCACAGATACCTCAATGCACCACTCACCTTTTTCCTTCATCAATTCTATGGTTAACCTCATCCTTCATAAACCCATCCGCTGACACGTCAACTCCCAAATATCTGAAAACATTTACTTCTTCCATAATCCCTCTCTCCAATGTGATATCCAATTTTTCTTTATTTAAATCGTTTGATACCCTCATCACCTTACTCTTATCTATGTTCACTTTTAACTTTCTACCTTTACACACTCTCCCAAACCATTCCACTAACCTTTGCAACTTTTCTTTAGAATCTCCCATAAGCACAGTATCATCAGCAAAAAGTAACTGTGTCAACTCCCATTTTGCATTTAATTCTCCATAATTTAATCCCACCCTCTCCCCAACACCCTAGCATTTACTTCTTTTACAACTCCATCTTTAAATATATTAAACAACCATGGTGACATTACACATCCTGTCTAAGACCTACTTTTACCGGGAAGTAATCTCCTCTCTCCTACACACCTAACCTGAGCCTCACTATCCTCATAAAAACTCTTTACAGCCTTCAGTAACTTGCTACCTATTCCATACACTTGCAACATTTGCCACATTGCTCCCTATCCACTCTATCATATGCCTTTTCTAAATCCATAAATGCAATAAAAACTTCTCTACCTTTATCTAAATACTGTTCACATATATGCTTCACTGTAAACACTTGATCTACACATCCCCTACCCACTCTAAAGCCTCCTTGCTCATCTGCAATCCTACTCTCTGTCTTACCTCTAATTCTTTCAATAATAACCCTGCCATACACTTTACCTGGTATACTCAGTAAACTTATTCCCTATAATTTTTACACTCTCTTTTATCCCCTTCCTTTATATATAGGAACTATACATGCTCTCTGCCAATCCCTAGGTACCTTCCCTCTTTCATACATTTATTAAACAAAAATACCAACCACTCCAGCACTATATCCCCCTGCTTTTAACACTTCTGTCATGATTCCGTCAATTCCAGCTGCTTTACCCCCTTTCATTCTACGTAATGCCTCACGCACCTCCCCCACACTCACATCCTGCTCTTCTTCACTCCTAAACGATGTTGTACCTCCCTGGCCAGTACATGAAATTACCGCCTCCCTTTTTTCATCGACATTTAAAAGTTCCTCAAAATATTCCCGCCATCTACCCAATACCTCCAGCTCCCCATCTACTAACTCCCCTACTCTGTTTTTAACTGACAAATCCATTCGTTCCCTAGGCTTTCTTACCTTGTTTATCTCACTCCAAATTTTTTTCTTGTTTTCAGCAAAATTTCTTGACAAAGCCTCTCCCATTCTTTCATCCGCTCTTCTTTTGCACTCTCTCACCACTCTCTTAACCTTTATTTTACTCTCCATATACTCTGCTCTTCTATTAACACTTCTGTTTTGTAAAAACCTTTCATAAGCTACCTTTTTCTCTTTTATCACACCCTTTACTTCTTCATTCCACCACTCACTCCTCTTTCCTCCTGCACCCACCATCCTATAGCCACAAACTTCTGCCCCACATTCTAATACTACATTTTTAAAACTATCCCAACTCTCTTCAACCCCCCCACTACTCCTACTTGCACTAGCCCACCTTTCTGCCAATAGTTGCTTATATCTCACCCTAACTTCCTCCTCCCTTAGTTTATACACTTTTACCTCTCTCTTACTTGCTGTTGCCATTTTCTTTTTGTCCCATCTACCTTTTACTCTAACTGTAGCTACAACCAAATAATGATCTGATATATCCGTTGCCCCTCTATAAACATGTACATCCTGAAGCCTACTCATCAACCTTTTATCCTCCAATACATAATCCAACAAACTACTTTCCTTACGTGCTATATCATACCTTGTACATTTATTTATCCTCTTTTTCATAAAATATGTATTACTTATTACCAAACCTCTTTCTACACATAGCTCAATTAATGGTTCCCCATTTACATTTACCCCTGGCACCCCAAATTTACCTACTACTCCATCCACAACATTTTTACTCACTTTAGCATTAAGATCCCCAACCACAATTACTCTCTCACTTGGTTCAAAACTCCCCACACACTCACTCAACATTTCCCAAAATCTCTCTCTCTCTCTCCTCTACACTTCTCTCTTCTCCAGGTGCATAAACACTTACTATAACCCACTTTTCACATCCAACCTTTATTTTACTCCACATAATCCTTGAATTTATACATTTATATTCTTTCTTTACCTGCCATAACTGATTATTCAACATTATTGCCACTCCTTCTTTAGCTCTAACTCTATTTGAAACCCCTGATCTAATCCCATTTATTTCTCCCCACTGAAACTCTCCTACCCCCTTCAGCTTTGTCTCACTTAAAGCCAGGACATCCAGCTTCTTTTCATTCATAGCATCTACAATCATCTCTTTCTTATCATTCGCACAACATCCACGCACATTCAAACATCCCACTTTGATGGTTTTCTTCTTCTTCTTTTTAGTAAGCTATACAGGAAAAGGGGTTACTAGCCCATTGTTCCCGGCATTTTAGTTGACTTTTACAACACGCATGGCTTACGGAGGAAAGATTCTTATTCCACTTTCCCATGGATATGAAAGGGAAAAGCAATAAGAACAAGAACTATTAAGATAAAATCAAAGAAAACTCAGATGAGTTTTTATACATAAACGTGTACATGTTTGCGTAGTGTGACCTAAGTGTAAGTAGAAGTAGCAAGACGTACCTGAAATCTTGCATGTTTATGAGACAGAAAAAAGACACCAGCAATCCTACCATCATGTAAAACAGTTTCAGGTTTCTGTTTCACAGTCACCTGGCAGGATGGTAGTACCTCCCTGGGTGGTTGGTGTCTACCAAACTACTACCTACATATATATATATATATATATATATATATATATATATATATATATATATATATATAATATATATATATATATATATATATATATACATGAGAACCACACGACGCCTTAACCCAAAGGACCACCCAATCCTACAAGAACCAAGCACACAGCACAGAGCTATGTGTTTTTACCTTGGTCTGAGGACATACGGAGGTGTGGGAGCTTTCAAGCTAATTTTCAATCAACACCTCCAAGCACACAGCATATAGTTCTGTGCTGTGTGCTTGGTTCTTGTAGGATTGGGTGGTCTTATGGGTTAAGGCGTCATGTGGTTCTCGCTCACAATGACGGGCCAGTACAACATGGAGTCGAACCCTGGCTAGCGCTGTGTTGTTATTGATCAATACCACTCGTTCGTGGTTACAGTTAATATATATATATATATATATATATATATATATATATATATATATATATATATATATATATATATATATATATATATATATATATATATATATATATATATATATATGCAAAAGATCACAGTAAACAGGTGATTTCAAAATATGCAAGACAACCACTATGAAAAAATAGAAGAATTCCAAGCGCTTTCGTGACTACTCACATTATCAAGGAACTATAAAATGTTTGCCCCTTTATAAGCCTTCTTTTCACGTTTCCTTTTATAGTTCCTTGATAATGTGAGTAGTCACGAAAGCCTTGAATCTCTATTTTTCATAGTGGTTGTCTTGCATATATATATATATATATATATATATGCAAACAATCTCAGACAGGCGATCTTAACTATGCAAGACAAGCCACAGGGATATGGAAATCTTTCGCTCATGTACTTTCACACTTCTCGGTGCGTCACTCCAGAAATTAAATGTCCCTCATGACTTTACCCCAGTGAACTTTGACGTCACAGTTCTGTTCACCAAAGTCCCTGTCCCTGACTTGTTTTCATACCTTGAAGAGGAACTAGAAAAATTCCCCATACCCTACCCCACGAAAATAATAATAGAATTGATAAAACTTTGTGTTACTGATTGTAAATTCGTGTTTGAAGGGAAATAATATGCTCAAAAGCAGGGCATGGCAAAGGAAAATCCCCTTAGTTCCTTACTCAGCAACTTATATATGGAATTCTATGAGACTAGACTTCTTAAAGACATTCTCCCAGATAAATCTAGTTATTTCAGATACGTATGATGTTCTTTGCCAATGGCCGAGAGATCACAACATTGATGAGTTTCTACCCAGACTCAACGGGCTAGTACCTTCCATTAAGTTCACTACAAAACATGAAACAAATAACACTTTGCCTTTCCTAGATGTTTTAATCCATCGTATTGATAGAAAATTCAAAATTTACAGTTTATAGGAAGTCCACCAGTGTGTCGTCATACATTCACTACTATCCCAATCATGAAACGAGGGTGAAAAGGAGTGTATTCCTCACAATGTTCTTGAGAACCTTGCAATGTTGCAAAGTTGCAACTGAAGGAGTGAGGGGAATTTTTTTCTCAGAATATCGCAGAGTGGGACTGTCGCCTCCTGGTTCTCTTAGAATGTGGCCAGTGGTCGGCGTCACACACCACTGTCACCATCCCTTCCTTATGAGGTAAGGGGGTTTTGAGAAGTCAAGAATTATGAAATTAGAAGGTATAATAGTCCGCTCCAAGCTTTTTCTAACCATTTAGAACAGGCAATGCGACTTGAGAAAATACGTTTCTCAGTGGATATTATATATATATATATCTGGATTGCTATTATTCTGTGTAACCTATTTAATTAATAAAAGAAAGGAAATGAATGTGCTCTTTGTCCGTTTAAATGTCCTGCTCCCGAATGTTCTTAGGGGTACTGAGACGTATCCTTTATATTGTGTACTATTCTTCTCAGTATCGATTATTATGCCTTACTTGGAATTATTCTATACCATTCAAATAATATTTATATGATCCAGATTTCTACTTCTGCGACTAGCCGAGGATTCGAATCCATGTTGTTTTGGCCCGCCTCATGGTGAACGAAAACTACGTGACGCTCTAACCCACAGGACCACGCAATCCTACAAGAATCAAGCATCCAACAGAACTAGAGGTTTTACCTTGATCCGAGGACATACGGTGGTGTGGTACCTCTGAGCTAATTTCATTCTACTCCCCGTTTGGTGTACTAGCCACCACGGGCAGTTTTTTATATTTTTGTGACCTCGAACGAGTGGTATTGAATCAATAACAATACTGCAACTAGCCGAGGATTCGAACATGAGTTGGTAGACAGCAGCCGCCCAGAGGGTAATACCATACTGTCAAGTGAGTGTAAAACGGAAGCCTGTATTTATTACATGATGGTAGGATTGATGCTGTCTTTTTTTTTTGTCTCATAAACATGCAAGATTTCAGGTAAGTCTTGTTATTTCTATTTGCAGTTAGGTCACTCTACACAAGCTTGTACACGTTTATGTATACACACTTATCTGAGTTTTCTTTGATTTTATCTTAATAGTTCTTGTTCTTATTACGTTTTCTTTCATATCCATGGGGAAGTGGAATAAGAATCTCTCCTCCGTAAGCCATGCGTGTTGTAAAAATCAACTAAAATGGCGGGAGCTTGAATGTTTGAATGTGCATGGATGTTGAGCGAATGATAAGAAAGAGATGATTGTGCATGTTATGAATGAAAAGAAGCTGAATGTCCTAGCTCTAAGTGAAACAAAGATGAAGAGGGTAGGAGAGTTTCAGTGGGGAGAAATAAATGCGATTAGGTCAGGGGTTTCTAATTGAGTTAGAGCTTAGAATGGAGTAGCAATAATGTTGAAGGATAAGTTATGACAGAAAAAGAAGGAATTAAATGTGTAAAGTGAAGGATTATGAGGAGAAAATAAGGGTTGGATGTGAAAAGTGGGTTATAGTAAGTGTTTATGCACCTGGAGAAGCGAGAAGTGTAGAGGAGAGAGAGAGATTTTGGGAAATGTTGAGTGATTGTGTGGGGAGTTTGAAGCAAGTGAGAGAGTACTTGTAGTTGGGGTTCTCAATGCTAATGTGGGTAAAAATGTTGTAGAAGGAGTAGTAGATAAATTTTTGGGTGCCAGGGGTAAATGAAAATGGGGAGCCTTTAATTGAACTATGTGTAGAAAGAGGTCTGGTAATAAGTAATACATATTTTATGTAAAAGAGGATAAATAAGTATACATGATATATAGCACGTAATGAAAGTAGTTTGTTAGATTATGTATTAGTGGATAAAAGGTTGATGGGTAGGCTTCAGGATGTACATGTTTATAGAGGGGCAACAAATATATCGGATCATTATTTAGTTGTAGCTACAGTTAGAGTAAGTGGTAGATGGGACATAAGGAAAATGGCAACAGCAAGTAAAAGAGAGGTGAAAGTGAATAAACTAAGGGAGGAGAAAGTTAGGGTGAGATATAACCAACTATTGGCAGAAAGGTGGGTAAATGCAAGTATGAATAGTGGGGGTGGAGGTTGAAGAGGGTTGGGATTGTTTTAAAAATGCAGTATTAGAATGTGGGGCAGAATTTTGTGGCTATAGGAGGGTGGGTGCAGGAGGAAAGATGAGTAATTGGTGGAATGATGAGGTAAAGGGTGCGATAAAAGAGAAAAAGGTAGCTTATGGGAGGTTTTTGCAAAGAAGAAGTGATATAAGAAGGGCAAAGTATATGGAGAGTAAAAGAATGGTGAAAAGTGGTGAGAGAGTGCAAAAGGAGAGCAAATGATAGAGTTGGAGAGGTACTGTCAAGAAATTTTGCTGTGAACAAGAAAACAATTTGGAGTGAGATAAACAAGTTAAGAAAGCCTAGGAAATGAATGGATTTGTCAGTTAAAACAGAGTAAGGGAGTAAGTAGATGGGGAGTTGGAGATATTGGGTACATGGCGAGAATATTTTGAGGAACTTTTAAATGTCGATGAAGACAGGGAGGCAGTAATTTCGTGGACTGGCCAGGGAGTGAAGAAGAGCAGGATGTGAGTGTGGGGGAGGTGAATTACACAGAATGAAAGGGGGTAAAGCAGCTGGAACTGACGGGATCATGACAGAAATGTTAAAAGCAGGGGAGTTATAGTGTTGTTTAATAAATGTATGAAAGAGGGGAAGGTACCTAGGGATTGGCAGAGAGAGTGTATAATTCCTTTATATAAAGGGAAGGGGGACAAAAGATATTGTAAAAATTATAGGGGAATAAGTTTACCGAGTATACCAGTATGGTATGGTAGGGTTATTATTGAAAGAATTAGAGATAAGACAGAGAGCAGGATTGCAGATGATCAAGGAGGCTTTAGAGTGGGTAGGGGATGTGTAGATCAAGTGTTTACATTGAAGGTAGAGAAGCTTTCATTGCATTTATGGATATAGAAAAGGCATATGATAGAGTGGATAGGGGAGCAATGTGGGAGATGTTGCAAGTGTATGGAATAGGTAGTAAGTTACTAAATACTGTAAAGAGATTTTATGAGGATAGTAATGCTCATATTAGGGTGTGTAGGAGAGAGGGCGATTACTTCCCAGTAAAAGTAGGTCATAGACAGGGATGTGTAATGTCACCATGGTTGTTTAACATATTTGAAGATAGGGTAATAAAAGAAGGGTGTTGGGGAGAGGAGTGGGATTAAATTATGGGGAATCAAATAAAAAATGGGAGTTGACACATTTACTTTTTCCTGATGATACTGTGCTTTTGGGGGATTCTAAAGAAAAGATGCAAAGGTTAATGGACGAGTTTGGGAGGGTGTGTAAAGTTAGAAAGTTGAAAGTGAAAGAGTAAGGTGATGAGGGTATCAAACAATTTAGATAAAGAAAAAATGGATATCACATTACATTGAGGGAAAATGGAAGAAGTGAATGTTTTCAGATATTTGGGAGTTGACTTGTCAGCAGATGGATTTATGTAGGATGAGGTTAACCGTAGAATTGATGAAAGAAAAAAAAAGGTGAGTGGTGCGTTAAGGTATTTGTGGAGACAAAGAACTGTATCCATGGATAAAGATATTGGAAGTTTGGAGGGATATGTATCTAAATTGTCGTATCTGAGCGCCTCTGCAAAAACAGTGATTATGTATGAGTGATGGTGAAAGTGTTGAATGATGATGAAAGCTTTTTCTTTCTTTTTGGGTCACCCTGCCTAGGTGGGAAACGGCTGACGTGTTGAGAAAAAGAATATATATATATATATATATATATATATATATATATATATATATATATATATATATATATATATATATATATATATATATATATATATATATATATAATTAGGCGCATATCCTCAGCAGACGAGGATCAATCCTCCACCACGTCCAGTGCTGAATAACCTCATGGGTTTAGTGCTTAACATGAATTATTAAAAATAGTTATTATTATTGTTCTTTATAAAAACCTTGACGTTTGATAACTGTTTCACTAAAATTTCAAATTTGCACCTATGTGAACTTAAATTATTGGGAATCATCCTTCTTACAGAAAGCAATGTCAATAATATTTTGTACCCAGTCATAAGAAGCATTCTGTATATACTGAATAAAAGATTTATTCCACATTTTATTCACTAAAATTGACAAAGTGGGACTCATATACCGGAAGGCAAACTTGTAGTGAAGTTGATTGCGTAAGTCATTTTCCAGTTACGGCAACGATTCCATCGATTCAATTTTTTTTGGTATTTTACCATAACAACAAATTTGCCTGAACGTCAAAGAGACTCAAAGATACTTTCCTGGCCATTATCTGAGGCCATTCAGATGAGGTTAAAACATGACTAAAAAAAAATCTCAGTTTTTTACACACACAAAAATTGTCAATCTGCACCTACGCATTTGCATTTTACTCTCCCCCGCCTTCGATTTTTTGGACACATTTTTTTAATATATGAAGCTTCACTAATGAGGGCTTTGGAAGTTATTCGTGCCATTCCTGGATGCTAGAAATGGGTTCAACAATGTTTCTAACATGGAGAGTAAATATGCCAAATATTTAAAAAAAATGGATTTCTTTACCAAGTATCGAAAATCGGAATTCGTTTGGATGAAGCTTTCTCGAGTTATGAACTAAAAAATATAAAAAAGTTGGAGGAAGAGAAAAAAAAACTAGATGCATATCAGTCACTGCGCAATACGCGACTGGAATCCTTGTATTCCATAACCCCAGTCCTCTGTGCTTCAGTGCAACGAATAATACAGAGTGAAGCATAGCTGATAATGCAGTTAGATATTAGAGTCGAAGATTTGATAGGAATCAGAAGAGGCATTTACAAGTCATTAAATATCCAAATGTCGTGAATGAAGATGGCAAATTAAGAAATACGTAGACGAAATTTCGTTCATATCTTTGAGTGTGAAAGAGACCACTAGCCTAAATTACACAAGCACATTAAGCTAGGTGCTGCTCAGTTGCTTCCCTATTAATTAATCTGCATCGAAGGGTTGAACCTAATCAGTTACCTCATTAAGAGCACTATTTCAATTTTTCAAATTAACTCCTAAAGAAATCAATCCAATTTTTTTCTCTTTGTGGGACTGACAAGGTTTTAAGTAATGAGATATATAGGTCAGTAAGGTTTGTGTAAGCTTAAAGTACATAACGTATATATTTTTTTTAAAGAGTATTGACGTTCACAGATTTAATAAATACTTAAAAGAATATTAAGTTGATTTAACCTAAAGTAACGAAATAAAGTCTAACACTGTGACTAATTTCTGATCAGAAGAGAATGTTTCATCTGATCGAATTTTCCTTTAAAGTTTTTTAACATTATTTAGACAAAAAGCTTAAATTGATTTCCTTCGGCTTTGGTCCTTATTTGTCATTTTCTTAATAAATCTGGAAATGAGAAAAACTCATTTTCATGTGATTATTTGTAAATGTCTCATTATATTAACTTCATAGTTTGAATGCCGTAACTTAATAATGAAAGTTTTGCGTGACTTCAAACATAGTGCATGCCGGTTATTGGGACACATAACTCAAACTAACGAATACCTCTTCAGACTGGTTTTGAACTTTCAATGCCGGTGTTTTTTTTATTGGAAAGTTTGAATTAATTTTGAGATGGGTAGATAATAATTTTTATTTTTATTGAAGAAATTTGCATATTAATTACCAAGTGTTTGTTTATCAATGCCTCTTTTGATTTGCATCAAATCTTACATCTAACATTTAGTTTTTATTAGCAACATATGCCGCACTCTGTTATATTCATATCGCTTATATTAGGCTACAAGAAACTGGGGGTTATACAATACAAAGAAACTTTATTGAATCACTAGGCGACCAAATTTCATCTCGGATAAAAAAAAATTGTTTCACCGGCGCAGGAAGAATTTTCATTGGTGATTGATTATTTCTGGTGATAGAACAATGACCATATGGTGTTTATTTCATATGGTGTTTATTTCATTAAGCCACATCCTAAAATATTCCCTCACTACACCACTACTCATCTATTACCCTCAACTCCAGTAATACTTTTAAGTTATTCTTTACACTTCTAAATTACTAATATTCAAAGGAACATTAATTTATTTAAGTTTATTATCAGTTCTGAGGTTTCCCGACAGAGAGATCAGTAAAGATTTTCCATTCAACTTCAATGACACTTACGACAACCTTCGTAGATAACATAACAGATAATAATACTCGTATTATTACGGCTTTTTAAAGCGCCTGACTATCAAATCCTCTTCTGATTCCTTCTCACAATGATTCGCTCTAAAAAAATGATGTCATCGGTCTTTTCAAGAGCCGCCATGCTATTCAATAAACTCCCTCTTAACCGTCCCAGAACTCTTCTGAGAAAGTTCCTTGCTGCCTTCCATGTCTCCTTAAGGTACCACCTTCAACAGTCACTTCAATAGCCCTGGAAACTGAGTTGCGACCAGCTGCCCTCGACACTCCCCTTTCCTGACCCACAACACACTATCAGTGGGGAAGTTTATTTATTATCTTTCTCGGTCTCGCTCTTTACTATCATTTTCCTATATTCTCTCTCTTTCTCTGTCTCAGTCTGTCTGTCTGTCTGTCTGTCTGTCTGTCTCTCTCTCTCTCTCTCTCTCTCTCTCTCTCTCTCTCTCTCTCTCTCTCTCTCTCTCTCTTCTCTCTCTCTCTCTCTCTCTCTCTCTCTCTCTCTCTATCTATCTATCTTTCTCTTTCTCTCTATATCTTTCTCTTTATCTCTCTATCTTTCACTCTATCCATCTCGCTTTCTCTTGTTTACACACGGGTTTTTACTACCTTAATTGAGAGCTAAAAAATGATACCTAGCTCAACTCATTTCAAAGTCTTCCCTTGCATTAAAATTATTAAATACATATTGTTATGAAATACACAAGTAGGGTTCAGGATAAAACTGGAGCCATCTGCGAGCCAGAGGTGTCATTTGGTCTGTTTTCTTTATTTTATCGAAGTTATTACATTGTGCGAACTTGTTCCCGATTCGAGTCATTCTAGGACTGAATGATCTCAGACGAAATAATGCTTTTCAAAAAGGTACTGACAGAGTGTAGTTGCCGTTTGTTGCCTATTTATTATGGAATCTGTCTTCTCGCTGTCCGCGAATTGGAGTCATGTGTGGTACCTTGATAATATTAACCTTGGACGTAACTGCTCACCTCCCGCATATCTCCAGTGTTGGAGGCTCAAGTGAAGTGACAGATCTCTCCATGCCAGGTCCAAGTAAGAGGTAAGTTGTCTTTATCGGTTCTCTTTTGTGTCCAGAAGACGTAGATGAGACAGGGCAGAAGACAATCCAAGACAGTGGTGCATACTAATTGTGAGAGAGCATTTGAGTCTTGTACAGAGTTTCGCAGCCCCTCCAGTTACCCCTTTAATACTCACTTCATTCCCTGGTTCTAACAATCTTTCATTCATTCTTTCCATTGTTCGAACATTAATTTCAAGCTGCTGAAAGACCATCACACTTTATGTTTTCTCAAAGGAAATATAACCTTCCATATTTACCTTCTGTTTAATACAGCTGTGTGCTGGCGAGTGATGTGCCCGACACCAGCTAGTGATGTGCCCGACACCAGCTAGTATTCTAGTATCTCAAAGGAAATATAACCTTCCATATTTACCTTCTGTTTAATACAGCTGTGTGCTGGCTAGTGATGTGCCCGACACCAGCTAGTATTCTAGTATCTCTCATTACATGTTACATACTGGCATTTACATATGAGTTCAAGAAGGTCATGGGAGTAGACATTCCATAACAAGAGAACAAACACTTCCTTGTGGAATAATTGTATATATTGAGTGTCTTATACACTGCATCCAATTGAGATTCCTTAGAGATCAGTCTTGAAGGTAATCACTAGAAGTGTAGTGCAGGGCCAGAGACCCCTAGTGCTTGTAGCTTTGCAAAGAGAGTGGTAGTCGTTTCCCGTGAGATTATCTAGTCAAAAAAATTGTCATTGATTGACAGGAGTGACACTGATCTGTAGCTGCTGATTTCCATTTTGTTCCTCTTTTTTTTTTTTGCGAACGGACACAACATTTGCCTCTTTCTTGACGACTTGTTCTCTGTAAATTTTTCACATCATTCAGTAATTTCCACAAACATTAAGAGACCCTTATTTTGCGCTGGCAAAACTATTTCCAGAAACACTTGACAACCTTTTTCTCCCCCAGATTCCGCAACACTAATACCTCTTTCTGTCTCTCTCTCTTTCCCTGCCTTTTCTGTGAACCTCCTCTTTCTTCTTGTACCCTCCTGTCGACACATTCACTCACAAATATTATAAAATCTTCTCTTCCATCGTACTGCTTTCTTACAGACTCTCAATCCTTAAATTCTAACAGTTTTCATCTCTATACACTTTTTTCGCTCTCCTTTATCATCCTATCAATTCTATACCACCAACTAAAATTTAATTTTTGTGTATTATAATATTATTACCAGATAAAACATCTTTCTTATAACACATCTCCCAAGAATTAAAACACTAACTACTGTTAATGCATAATATCCTTGGTTAACTTTTACTGGATATTATTCCTCACTTTCATGCCCTAACTTAAGACCATTGCAGAGCACAACGTCATCCTGACGTTCCTCTCCTAATTGAGGGATTTTGGCGAATTGTTGCAGCCTCGGCATTGTGACATGTTATTCTTTATAAGCCAAACTTTCTCAAACAAACCGTTTAAAAGCTTGTAGAATATAATATATATTCAATATATTTTAACACCTGCCTTATCACTGTTATATTCACTGTATGTCAGCCTTTTCCAAATTATTCATTAACCAAATCTGTTCTGCACCCTAATTACAATTAAACATATATCTACCAGCATTTAATGAGTGATGGCTTCGAAGGCAATTCAGATATCGTATAAGGTCATAAACAAGCAGTGTAACAAAAAATTTAAAATAAATTAGTCTATCTTATTTCCATGAAATATACTTCTTGAAGAATATACAACCTGTGAATTACACAATCATGAGCCTACGACGTACCGCCTTATACACTGTGAATTACATTATCACGTACCTACGACGTACCGCCTTATACACTGTGAATTACATTATCACGAACCTACGACGTACCGCCTTATACACTGTGAATTACATTATCACGAACCTACGACGTACCGCCTTACACACTGTGAATTACATTATCACGAACCTACGACGTACCGCCTTATACACTGTGAATTACATTATCACGAACCTACGACGTACCGCCTTACACACTGTGAATTACATTATCACGAACCTACGACGTACCGCGTTATACACTGGACTGGAGGAAGCATTTTTTCCCTATCTACATATTTATTTGAAAGCCACTAATAAATTTTCAAGCTTATTTTACTACTTTTTTCATAGGAAAGAGAATGTTCGCTTGAGAATGCCAGTGCATTCTTGTAACAAACAATTAACTACTACTACTGTTCCAACAAATAGATAAAGTATAATGATTTCATCGAAGATTTTATATTCGAAATTTAACATACAAGATAAAATTGATTTCCTTAAAAATGAACAACATTTGCTGCTTAACTACTACTGTCTTTTAATTCAAATTTAATGCAAAAGTTTGATAGTTACGCTTCATTTACTTTCATAAACGTAACATTTCTGGTATACGAGTATAATACCGACAAGTTGGTGAATTTGACACGCGTGCCACACCTGGATGTCTCATCAACAAGTGGCTTTATCAATTAATTTCTGAGCTTTTAAAATGAAGACAGAAGGTGATGAGGTAATCAGCCTCTCTGCCTTGAAGGTATTAAAACTAGAGATAAAAATATCAGGTAATAAGTTCGTCAGCCTTGAAGATGAAGTTCTCCCTTGATTTGATGAATCTGATTTATAGGTAGGAAGATGGACGCTGATATACTGGAGTCCGATGTGGTGCAGCAGTTGAAGGCTTTGCCACAGGTAGGAATGAGCCAATAATGAAAGTGGGTTAAACCAAGGAGTTGGGCCGAAGATAAAAAAAAAATAGATTGATGAAAATGTCCTCTGTATCAAGAATCAATTGTATTGATTTGTAAGAAAAGTGAATAGAGAGTTTGTAAACCGAAGACTAGAAAAGATGAGATAGTCATTCTTTCAGCTTTGGAAGTGTTGAAACTGGGAGTTTTAATGGCAAAATTAAAGTGGTTGTTAATACGTCTTTCAGGGAAATTAACAAAAGAAAAAAAAGAAATACTCTTACCTGGTTATTCTGTGTTCCTCCTTTAAAGAAAAGAAAATATTTAACTATTATCTATCCTTTGAATGCATGTGCCATGTCCTTTGTTATTCGTATTTTGAAAGTATATTTATAATTCTTAAAACAGTTTAGAGGTTGGCAGAGCATTTAGAAAAAAACAATTCATTTTGCGATGTAAGATTTTTTATTGAAATATAACACTATGATAATAATTACATATTGTGTGAAAACAGACAGGATTTTTGTCGTAGCAAGGAAAGAGTAAATGATAGCTAATCATTTAGGGAAAGGCGAGAAACTGTTTGAAGAGAGAAGTGAATTATACAAAATAATCGCTGGACATTTTGATATGATTTATTTAGAAGATATACGATTTAAAAATAAGATATTCCGACTTACCTCTGTTTACCACTACTCTTAGTGTTCGATTGGTTAGAAAGTTAAAGATCCATCTGCCTACTTGGCCAGGTATTCTTTTAGCATGCATTTTGTTCACTATTACACCATGATCACACTTTTCAAAGGCCTTTGCAAAATCTGTGTATACTACATCTGCATTTTGTTTGTCTTTTAGTGCATCCAAGACCATATCATAGTGTTTCAGTAGTTGCGAGACACAAGGTTCGACCTGTTCTGAACCCATGATGCCTCGCATTGTAAGAGTGTTGGGAATCCAAATGGTTTGCAATCCTGCTTCTTAGAACTCTTTCAAAGATTTTTATGATATGGGATGTTAGAGCTATTGGTCTATAGTTCTTAGCTATTGCTTTCCTGTCACCTTTATGGAGTGGGGCTATATCCATTGTATATTGTGACTGGAAATTTACCTGTGTCTATACTCCTTCTCCAAAACATACTTAGGGCCCACGAAAAGGGTTTCTTGCAGTTCTTAATGAATACAGAGTTCCACGAGTCTGAGCCTTTAGCATTTTGCAGATGGTTTTCTCAGAGTTTAAACCAACTAAAAACACTTCTGGAACAACAGATATTAGAGCCAACAAATAAAGAAAAAACTAAATTCCACCAATATAACGACATTTGTCTTTGCAAACATACAAGGTCTAAAGCCGTCAAAAAACAACAAAATTCTTTACATCAAGGGACTGCTCACGGAGTTAAATGCAATGTTTGTGGCATTCATAGAGACCCACATAAAGGATCATTATGACAACGAAATATGGATCCCAGATTATAACCTATTGAGATGTGACAGACTAAACAGGCAACAAGGGGGGTTATTTGCTCAGAACTACTAAACACCTCAAATGATGTAGTTGAAGTTTTGGAGGTTAAGATTAAAAACCAAAACCTTGTCATTGTGGTGGTATACAAGCCTCCAGACGCAACTTCCCAGCAATTCCAGGAGTAGCTTTTAAAATTGACCAATGTCTGGAAAATCTCCCAACTCCTGCCCCAAACATCTTACTACTAAGAGATTTCAACTTGAGACACCTAAAATGGAGGAGTATAGCAATCAATGTTTTAGCAGATATCACCCCAGGAGGCAGCGCAGATGAAAATTCACACACACACGAACTATTAAATCTCTGCACAAATTCACCTTAAACCAGCAAATATTAGAGCCTACAAGACTAGAAAATACGCTGCACCTCATCTTCACTAATAACAACGATCTGATACGGGATATAACCGTATCAAAGACAATACACTCAGATCACAACATAATAGGGTACAGACATACATGTATGTACAGGGCTCCTGACCAGCAAAATGTGATCAGTCATGAGGTCTCCTCACAAAATAAAATTTTAATAACAAAACATACAATGGGATCAAGTCAACCATGTCCTAAATGAAACAAGCTGGGAAGATATCCTAAACAACACGGATCCGAACAGTTGCCTAGAAAAATGAACTCTGTGGTTCTTGAGATCTGCTCAAGGCACATTCCATTAAGAAAAGAAAGAGAAGATGTAAACTAAAAAGAGAGATGCTCCTATACAGACGAAGGTGAAGAGTCACAGAGCTTCTGAGAGGGGCCAATATATCTGAAATACGTAGAGAAGCACTGGTCAATGAAATTGCAAATATCGAACTTAAACTAAAGGAGTCTTACAGGAGACAAGAATCACAGGAAGAACTAAAAGCCATAAAGGAAATTGAAAGAAAAACAAAATACTTCTTCTCTTATGCCAAATCTAAGGAAAAACAACATCCAGTATTGGGCCTCTCCTTAGGCGAGATGGGACATACACAGATGACAGCAAGAAATGAGTGAGATATTAAAGTCCCAATACGACTCAGTGTTCAGCGAGCGCTGCCCAGACTAAGGGTCGACAATCCAAATGAATTCTTTATGAAGGAAACGCAAATTTGGTCATCTAAAAATCTGAGATATTATTTTCAATCCACAAGATTTTGAAAAGGCAATAAATTACATGCCTATGCACTCTGCGCCCAGACTCATGGAACTCCGTGTTCATCAACAATTGCAAAACCCTATTGCGTACCTTCAGCATTCTATGGAGAGGAAGCATGGACACAGGGTCATCCCACACACTAAAAACAACAGACATAGCCCCACTCCACAAGAGTGACAGTAAAGCAATTGCAAAGAACTACAGACCGATAGCACTAACATCCCATATCATAAAAATCTCTGAGAGGGTTCTAAGAAGCAAGATCGCCAACCACCTAGATACCCATCAATTACACAACCCAGGGCAACACGGGTTTAGAGCAGGTCGTGTCCCAGCTCCTTGACCACTATGACAGGGTCCTGGATGCTGTTGAGGATAAACAAAATACAGATGTAGTATACACAGACTTTGCAAAAGCTTTCGACAAGTGTGACCATGGTGTAATAGCGCACAAAATGCGTGATAAAGAAATAACAGGAAAAGTTGGTAGATGAATATATAACTTCTGACAAATAGAACACAAAATGTAATAGTAAACAGAGTAAAATCGAGGCAGCCACGGTGAAAAGCTTTGTTTCTCAAGGCCCGTACTCGCTCCCATTCTATTCCTCATCCTCATTTCTGACATAGACAGAGATGTAAGCCATAGCTCCATGTATTCCTTTGCGGATGACACCCGGATTACCAGGCAGTGACCTCCATTGAAGACACTGCAAAACTCCAAGCGGACATCAACCAAATTTCAAATGGGCCACTCAAAACAATATGAAGTTCAACGAGAAGAAATTTCAACTCTCAGATATGGAAAACTTGAGGAAATAAAAAATGTATCAAGGTATACGACAAATTCTAACCATACAATAGAGCGAAAAAAAAATGTGAAGGACTTGGGAGTGATAATGTCGGATCTCGCCTTTAAAGACCACAACAATGTATCTACTCATCGGCTAGGAAAATGATAGGATGGATAATGAGAACCTTCAAAACTAGGGACGCCAAGCCCATGACACTCTTCAAATCACTTCTTCTCTCTAGGCTGGAATACTGCTGTTCACTAACGGCCCCCTTCAAGCGGCACATTGCAGACCCGGAGTGTACAAAGAACTTTCACAGCACACATAAGTACGATAAAGCACAATTACTGGGAACGGTTGAAGGTCATTGATCTGTATTTCCTGGAACGCAGGCGAGAGAGATACATGATAATATACACTTGGAAGGTCTGGAGGATTGGTACCAAACCTGCACACGAAAATCACTTATGAAAGCAAAAGACTCAGCAGGAGATGCAGCATTCCCGATGAAAGCAGGGGCGCCACGAGTACACTGAGACAACACCATAAGTGTCTGGGGCCCAAGACTTCAACTGCCTCCCAGCATACATTAGGAGGCTTACAAATAGACCCCTGGCTGTCTTCAAGAAGGCACTGGACAGGGCACCTAAAGTCAGTACCTGACCAACCGGGCTGTGGTTGGTACGTCAGTTTGCGTGCGGCTGGCAGTAACAGCCTGGTTGATCAGACCATGATTACCATGAGGCCTGGTCTCAGAGCGAGCCGCGGGGGAGTTGACCCAAACCCTCTCCAGGTAAACTCCAGGTAATGTCGGAAATTTTGCATACATTGACGGATTTTGAGGCTCATTCATGAAAAAGTTATCTGGATTGTCGATTTTTAGACTGAATAGTGGCCCGTTAAACAGAGTCGAATTGAGATTTCAGTATCTCACTCATTTGTTTGTTGTCATTTGTGTAAGAACCATCATGTCTGAGCAAGGGTTCGATACTAGATGTGGTTTTTGCCTTTTTTTTGGCTTATGAAAAGAAATATTCTAATTTCTTTCAATTTCATTAATCGCGTTTAGCTTCTTAGCTTCTCTTGTCTCTCCTTGATTCTGTATGAGTCCTTTAACTAAAGCTCAGTATTTTCCACTTCCCTGGTTAGGTTTTTCTGTGTTTCTGATAATCTAGTCTTTTCAGGCTCTGTGATTTTGCCTTCTCCTGTGAGGGAGCGTCTCTCTTTGTCCAGTTTACGTCTTCTCTTCTTATTTTTAGGTGATTATGCCTTGAATATACTTCAGCTGCCAGGAAGTTGATCTTTTCAAGGCACTGGTTGGGAATCCATGTTATTTAGGACATGCTGGAAAGTGATGTGTTTATTTAACATGTTAATGAAGCTCCGCTCGAGTGTTTTGTGTATACTCTCCATGGTCTCATTCATTTTACCGTCAACAACAACAGCAATAATGTCCAATTAAAATTAAGATTCCGTTTTTTTGCGAGGAATATTACCTCTGATTCCTGTAATTTTATCTTGCCGGTGCCATAGAGCACTTTCAGATATCTTCTGAACTCATGATCAAATTCTGATGTGAACTTACATTTGGGTAATGCTACACAGAGGTAGTATGACTTACAGCACAACTACTAACCTTGAACTAGGAGCTGTTTCTTTGTCAATGATGTTCGACTTATTCTTGTGTGCCAACTAATCGTTGACAAATTAACCTCTGACACACGAGTTTGTGTTAAGAGACAGTTGCTAAAATTAGCCTCTGACACACAGAACGTTTCCTTGGATCTTGTTTATACTTACCCACTGATACATTCCTCCATACACGTGGAAGCTAATGTTATTTTTGTATGGACAACATAATTCGTTGAAGTTCAGGGTGCAATTAACTACAAGTAACCGCAGGACAGGTTGTGTAGGTCGAGGTATATAGTGAATCTTCCTTCGCCCCTTGTTCCCAACTGACCTTAGACGACCTGTTTTCCTAGTTGATTTGTTAGCCAGTTTGATTTTTGTGCACCTTGTCTGTTACCTCTTATCTAGTTTACGTTGAGCTGACTGTCGTTCTGCGTTATATTCTTCCACTAAGATTCCTGCTGCTACAGCTTCACCCTCAGATGTTTTGATTTATAGAAACAGTATGAGTTGTAAATATTTTCATTGTTAGAAATCGCTTATATGAATAATCCAATTTTGAATTTTAAATAAATGTGATTATTTGAAAATGAACCAAGGAAAAATAACTTTCAAATACAAGAAGTGTTTATATAACTTTGAACTTATACCCTTGATTTGAAAAAAAAAGTATTAATAAATCAATTTACTGTGTGGTTCTCTCTTTATTTACATACTGATAAAGTGTCTTAATGAACAACTTTATGACCCATTGAGTTAAACAAACGTTTTGTGTTTCTGAAAATATTGAAGTCACAGTGTGAGTTGAATTCTAGCATTTAATGTTAAATTCTTAAGATTGTAAATGTTACTGGATTATATTGCAAGTTGCCGTAGTAAGGGCTTTAATGTTCAATAATATTTGTTGAACGAATTAATTTGTGGCCGGAATTCTTTCAGTACAACATTTAAAATATACTCATTACCTGGAATTAACATTAATGTTTATAAATACATGTGTTACAATAAGTTTTTAACCCCTTTTAATGACAAATTTTATTGTAATCAATACATTGTTTATGCGCTGATGTTCGATTACCAAGGAAAAAATGTATTAAGAATTACACTGAAAATTCTGCTTCTCAGAGTTATTCATCTTAGGACGTCAGCTCCTAAGCATTAATCTTCCTTAGGCATCACATATATTCTCCTGCTTAAGGTACTTTGTTTTCCAGGGAATTAGCAGGCATTATTAGCATGATACATGAGAGTCTTCAGCATCTGAGAACCTTTTTAATCTTCGTGATGGAAGGAACCACATTTTAGTATTTCTTAAATTTATATTTCTTATTTTTCTTCTTCAGTTTTGTTAACTCAGGAAGTAAGTGAAATTTTGGTCCCAACGTTAGTCAAGTTTACCCCAGTATTGTTCTCTGCATAACTCAGACTCATAAAAATACTGTATCCAGCAGTAGGTATACTCCCCCCAACACTGTCCCTGTTACCTGTAAGTGGTAGAAAAAAAAATCATGCAGGGTGGGTCTCTTAGAGTCAGGTTTTTAGGTTTTAGTCCATAGCCACATTCAACTCTCACAGCCATCCCACCCACAGCTCTGCCTGCCCCCCCTGCCCCCCCTACCCAATTACCATACCCCGCCCAGACCCCTGATGGTGGGGTATAAGTGGGTGGGAGATAGACTCTGAGCCATAAGTTGCTCTCCTTCCCTCCCCAGAGTTAGGGAATTTCAGATTTAATTATCGGGTTAATTTTTCCCCCTCAAGTTCTTATTTTTTATGTTCTAGCTCCATCTCAGTTATAACAAAAGTTTATCATCAAATTGGCCCCGGATACTGGGTTAAGGGATGAAGATTTTTTTTGATTTTACTACCTCAAAATCATTTTACAGCAAACCTTTTTTCAAATTTTCTTTTTTTTAAACGAGATAAATGGAATAAAAGAACAAGTAAAAAAGTTTAAATTTATGTCTCACTCTTTAAAAAAAGGAAAGTGACAGTGGGGAAAAGGGAAAGGAAAAAGGGGAAATGAGGGGTGGGGGAGGAAAAAAGGGGGTGAATGAGATAAAAAGTAGAAAGGAAATGGCGAATTAAAATAATAAAAAATTAATAGGAAAATACAAGAATATTCGGAGAGGAAAAACTTTTAAGATAAAGAAAATTCATCCCTGACTTTGATGCAGGTTGTTTGGTGGTGTTTCTAAACATTTGTGGGGAAAATTTTAAGCATCTACACTTCTTTATTGATGAGAATCATAGTTTGGTATATTCCACACCATTTTTAAATATATATATATATATATATATATATATATATATATATATATATATATATATATATATATATAAAATATTTTTTGTCGTGCCATTAGGTAAAATTGAATTTTGGCTTTGAGTCACCTTGCCATATAAGACAAATGAAAATTTTGTATGCAAAATTTGCCAAAATATTTTGAAAAGAAAAAATTTTTATTTTTTTGGGTTTTTTATTATTAAATTAATGTTAACGTTCAAAAATATATTTATTTTTTAAAGGTTTAAATTGGTTTTGGAATAAGTGGAGTTTCAAAGTTTCTCTTGACAAAATTATATTCTTCTTAAATAAATAAAAAAAATTTTATTAAGAAATTTTAAAAAGGGGACTATTTTAGATGAGTTTTTGCTAATTGACCAGTTTTACCTATCGGCGAATTATATATATATAAAAAATTTTTGGAAAGGTGCTGTGACTGATGACAACCTGATACGAAGACTATGGAAAGTGATAATCGTCTTTTTTTGGCCCCAATCTCAATGGATTGGGTACCAAAACTATGAGTGTGTTCTCAACCTCTCATCTGATCTTCCACTGTAAGCGAAATCAAGATTCAATCAGGCCAATACGGGGCCCCCGTAAAGATTACCCTACCGACAGACCCACCCACCTTTTTTTTTAAATGCTAAAAATCGAAAAAGATAAAGCATGGTCAAATTTTTAAAAAAACTCTGAGTACACTGGGCCCAAATGAAGGAAACGAAGTCAAAATTGGAGTTTGAAAATAACTCAAATGTTCGCACCGTAAACTACTCCAAGAGTACGAAGTACAATTTTTTTGGACGGTTCCAAAGAAGATGATGGGGGTCAACTTTAATAAATAACAAACACTATCAAACAAAACATTGGGAATGCAGCTCATTATTTTCTAGCTAAGTACCACAAAATTTCGATTCCATTTTAAAAAACATCATTTCTGATAAGAAAAAGTCGTTTCCCCCAATTAAAAATTGACATTAAAACATACGATTTTCCTTCTCTCTTTTCCAGCCCCTTAAATCCTCAACTATCCCCAAATTTTTTCCCATGAAATGTCACCGATTTTGAAAAAACCCACTAAAATTCCCCCCACCCACACCCCCCCTTGCATTTACCCAAACCTATTTTAAAACTACCTAACGTCTTGGATTCTAGGGTACGGGGGAAAATTTGATCCACTCATCCAAAACTCTATTACCAAACCAATCCCTTTCCTATATTTTTTCCCTGAATCTTTTTTCCCAAACCCAAAACCATTGCTGCGGGGTCCTGCCCTATACCATAAAAACCCAGCCCCTTTTACACCCCTTTATTAATTCCTGTTTTCCATTTTCCCTTAATCATATCCCCCTTTAATTCCCCTTTTTTCTAGAGGGTGCAGATTCAGGGCCCTCAGTCTCAGGACTTCTATTATTTACACTTCTTGATAAAAACCAAAAGGTTCTTTAAAACTTTTTGCGAACATTTAAACACTTTGTCTTGGTTTCAGATTACTGCAAACCCAAACTCCTAAACCCTTTTTCCCAAATCAGTAATAAAGATCTATTTATTTAGTTTATATTGGCGGTTTTTTTCCCCTGCCCAACATTTAGATCTTTTTCTTTTTTCCCATAACTACCCAAACCCCTGACACCAGTACCGTCATTTGAAAAAATCGGCTTCATATCACTCGTTTCGCTGCAATGGCCCGCCTCGCCCTTGTAAAGCCCTTAAATAATTTTTTCAGAGGCTAATGTGTTCTTTCTGCCAGAAACCCTAGTCTCTTCACTGCCCTATAAGCCTCATCTAAGTTTAATCTCCTGGAATAAAATGGCCTCAAATCGTTACTATTTCCTGCTGGCCCAGCCCCCCAGTACTGCCCAATTAATTATAAACAGTATACAATCCCAGAAAGGGGTTTCCCTTGAGTGAGCCCCATATTGACACTAAGTATTTTTTTAAAAGTAAAAGTGGACCTTTAAAATTTGCCTTTTTTTTTCCCTTTTTTTTTCCCAATTTTTTTATTTTATTTCATTCTTTTTCCTCAAAAATCCCATCCAACCCTTTTCCAAATATTCAACGCATTGCCCCCTAATGGAAAGGGGGTTCTAAATAATTGTTTAAAGGTTCCCTAAAAAAGTTTTTGGGAACCCTTTTCCCCATCATCCTGGAAAAAACGAAAATTTCCCAAAAAACCCCTCAGAAATAGTTTCATATTTTAAAAAAAAGCCTCAAAAATTTCCCAAGATAAAAACAAAGAAATTCAGGTGAACATGTTTTTTTGGGAACCCATTTATGTGTAAAATGGCGAAAAATTTTTTATCCAAGTTTAATCATTTAAAAAAATTTTAAATTTTTTACTTGTTTTGAAAGGCTTCAATATAATATAGCGGGTTTATCCTAAAACCCCCAGGATGGTATTAATTGCTTTTGTTTGTTAGAGCCCAGTTTTGTTGATAAAAGAACAAAAAGAAACAAAACTTGAAAGGGTTAATTCCATCCATAACCGGTGAATGACTCTTGTGACTGGCAAATTTTACCATTGGTCGGGTTTTTCCTGAACCCCAAGACTCACCCCTTTTGTGGGGATATATCCCATTTTGCAAATTTTTTTGGGAATAAACAGAGATATTCATTTTATTCAGTAACTAAAGATCATGTTTTCTATAAGAAGGATAAAACCTAATTTTTTTCCAAACAAAGTTTAAGTGACCATTTTAACCAAAAATAATGTGTCAGAAATACCCAAATTTTGAATAAGTGTTATTGGAAGTATAATACATGAATGGCACCTTGTCCTTTTAAAATTTTAAAACTAAGCCCCCGGGTTCGAATCCCCCCCAAAAGTGCCATTTCTTTACGTACTGTAGTTTTTTTATAACCCCCGTGGATGAAATACACTTATCGCGGTGTGGTTCACCAATTACCACTTTCAAAAATTTCCTTACCCTCATTTTGGATTATCTTCCCATCTCGATTTTTTTAATTTTTTCTTTTTCTCTCAAATTATTACTTCTGGTCTTTTGCAACAATTAACTCACCCCCCAAAAAAAGAAAAGCGTTTTTCGAAACTTTCCCTTAGCAAGGGGCAAAATAGTTTTTTAACTTAAAATTGTCTAAATAATATTCAATCAAATACTGAATGGTTTTGAACAATCCCGATATATAAAAAAAATAAAAACTAGCAATATTCTAAAACTAAATTTTGAAGTTACCTGTACATGATACTCGAAGGGTTGGCAGAATGTATTATGACTGGCAATTTGAAGTGAAAAGACAAAAACCACAGCAGTAATGAAACTTTGGATATAAAATGCATTTCAACTGGTGGTAAATAATAAACAGCCCAAGAATTTCAAAAAAAGGGGAAAAAAGCTGATCCAATTATGGAAAAAAAAACTCTAGGGAAAAAATGGTTTTACTATTAAATAATTAGACTAAAACATGGATTATCTCTAACACCATCCCGCACAATGTATTTCAACACCAGGGAAACCCTCACAATTTTTCCCCTAAGTTTATTTCCAAAAGGGTTTTCAATAACTGCAAATTTTTTAGTCCCAAAAAACACCCAGGAGGTTTTTCAGATGGTTAACTTTTTTTTGGGCTGGGGAAGATGCCCAAAAAACTTTTTTGGTTGCAGTTGCAACTTTTGGGAAATCAGTTTATGGTTTTTTTCGTGTTAAAATTTACTAGTTAATATCGAGTCGCTTCCAAACTGTCATATTGCATGGAAAAATCACTCCTATTTATGTTTTTTCCTTTCACATATTTTACTGTCCAAAAAAATTTTGCAACATAGGTTAATGAATCAGCCATAAATTTTTAGGTGGCCAGTGGTCCTTAAGGGTGGATATTTCAAAATGCTGCAAACCCCCATTACCCCACATGTCAAAATTTCGGTCCAATTATATTTTCCCAAAATGTTCTTTTGATAGAATGGGTCAAGCATTGTACCCCGTGGCACATTGTTGAAAATAAACTGCTCTGCTGTGGGGGGATATTTTTAATAGTTAAATTTATGAAACCCGACCGGGCAATATCACAAAATAAAATCAGACGTAGGAAACAAAAACTTTTCTTCGTAAATTTTAAAACCCTTTTAAAGGAAAAATCTTGGGAAATGTTCCTTTTTTAAAACCCCTTTATCAAGTTAGTTTATATCCTCGTGCCGGGGAAAACCCCCCGGGTGATTAATTATTTTCTCAGAAAAAAAAAAATGCGTCAGGGGCGTCCCCGGGGAAAAGGGGGTACCGGTTTTCTTTAAAAAAAATCAAATCGTTTATAAAAAAGGAAAAAAACTGAACCTCATCTTTTTCAGGGTTTGGTTTTTTTGGAAAATAGAAAAGATTTTTACCACACTCTTTTCCGAACACGCTTTGACCCTTTGGCCCTTTTTTTTTCCATAAAATTCTCAAAATTTTTCGGGAACAATTCACTGGTAGCCTAACAACGAGACACGTTAACCAAAAAAACACTGTCCATCGGCCCCCCCTGACCCAAAACAGTGATGAAGGGGAAAAATGATGAAAGTTTTTCTTTTGCATCACTTTGCCTCAATGGGGCACAACCCGATGTTTTAAAAAAGCATATTGTACCAAAATTTAATTCATTTAAAATCCTAAAGGGTAATTTTTTTTTTTAATTTAAAAATAAAAAAAAAAAATTACGTAGTCCATTACAAAATGAAAAAATTATAAGGTCAAAAAATAAAAAAAATAAATATATTATAAACGTTAACTAGATTTAAATTCAATTAAAACCTAGGGCTGGTGATTTTGAAAACCTAGAAACAAAAGCTTTTCTATCGAAAATTGTTACAAACCCATTTAGGAAAAGTTTTGAAGTGTTCTTTGTGTTCACGCGTTCATCAAGTTAGTTTATATCCTCGTGCTGTGGAACCCCACATGAGATTAGTTTTTTTTCTCAGAAAAAGGTAATGCGTCAGGGACTGTCTGGAGAAAAGGGACGTCACCAGTTATTTTAAAAAATAATCAAATCTGATGAGTAAAAGAGAAATATCT
>WNWK01005121.1:85000-126575 GCA_009830355.1 Cherax destructor | reverse complement strand
GTGACAGTAACTACAGTGTGACAGTAACTACATTTGTGACAGTAACTACAGGTGTGACAGTAACTACAGTATGACAGTAACAACAGTGTGTGACAGTAACTACAGTGTGTGACAGTAACTACAGTTGTGACAGTAACTACAGTGTGTGTAGGGCAGTAACTACAGTGTGTGTAGGGCAGTAACTACAGTGTGTGACAGTAACTACAGTGTGACAGTAACTACAGTGTGTGACAGTAACTACAGTATGTGACAGTAACTACAGTGTGTGACAGTAACTACAGTGTGACAGTAACTACAGTGTGACAGTAACTACAGTGTGGACATTTAACTACAGTGTGACAGTAACTACAGTGTGACAGTAACTACAGTGTGACAGTAACTACAGTGTGACAGTAACTACAGTTGTGACAGTAACTACAGTGTGACAGTAACTACAGTATGTGACAGTAACTACAGTGTGACAGTAACTACAGTGTGTGACAGTAACTACAGTATGTGACAGTAACTACAGTGTGACAGTAACTACAGTATGTGACAGTAACTACAGTGTGTGACAGTAACTACAGTATGTGACAGTAACTACAGTATGTGACAGTAACTACAGTATGTGACAGTAACTACAGTGTGTGACAGTAACTACAGTGTGTGACAGTAACTACAGTGTGTGACAGTAACTACAGTGTGTGTAGGGCAGTAACTACAGTGTGTGACAGTAACTACAGTGTGACAGTAACTACAGTGTGACAGTAACTACAGTGTGTGACAGTAACTACAGTTGTGACAGTAACTACAGTGTGTGACAGTAACTACAGTTGTGACAGTAACTACAGATGTGACAGTAACTACAGTGTGACAGTAACTACAGTGACAGTAATCGTATGGACAGTAACTACAGTTGTGACAGTAACTACAGTATGTGACAGTAACTACAGTATGTGACAGTAACTACAGTATGTGACAGTAACTACAGTATGTGACAGTAACTACAGTATGTGACAGTAACTACAGTGTGTGACAGTAACTACAGTATGTGACAGTAACTACAGTGTGTGACAGTAACTACAGTGTGTGACAGTAACTACAGTATGTGACAGTAACTACAGTGTGTGACAGTAATTACAGTGTGTGTATGACAGTAACTACAGTATGTGACAGTAACTACAGTGACAGTAACTACAGTGTGACAGTAACTACAGTGTGTGACAGTAACTACAGTGTGAAGTAACTACAGATGACAGTAACTACAGTTGTGATAGTAACTACAGACTGACAGTAACTACAGTGTGTGATAGTAACTACAGTGTGACAGTAACTACAGTGTGTGATAGTAACTACAGTGTGACAGTAACTACAGTGTGTGACAGTAACTACAGTGTGACAGTAACTACAGTGTGACAGTATGACAGTGTGACAGTGTACAGTTGACAGTATGACAGTGTGACAGTGTGACAGTAACTACAGTATGTGACAGTAACTACAGTGTGTGACAGTAACTACAGTGTGTGACAGTAACTACAGTGTGTGACAGTAACTACAGTATGTGACAGTAACTACAGTTGTGACAGTAACACAGTGTTGACAGTAACTACAGTGTGTGACAGTAACTACAGTGTGACAGTAACTACAGTTGTGACAGTAACTACAGTGTGACAGTAACTACAGTTGTGACAGTAACTACAGTGTGACAGTAACTACAGTGTGTGACAGTAACTACATTGTGACAGTAACTACAGTGTGTGCAGTAACTACAGTGTGACAGTAACTACAGTGTGACAGTAACTACAGTGTGACAGTAACTACTGTGTGACAGTAGCTACAGTGTGTGACAGTAACTACAGTATGTACAGTAACAACAGTGTGACAGTAACTACAGTGTGTGACAGTAACTACAGTGTGACAGTAACTACAGTTGTGACAGTAATACAGTGTGACAGTAACTACAGTATGTGACAGTAACTACAGTGTGACAGTAACTACAGTGTGACAGTAACTACAGTGTGACAGTAACTACAGTGTGGACAGTAACTACAGGGTGTCAGTAACTAAGTGTGACAGTAACTACAGTGTGTATAACTACAGTTGTGACAGTAACTACAGGTGACAGTAACTACAGTGTGACAGTAACTACAGTGTGTGACAGTAACTACAGTGTGATAGTAACTACAGATGGACAGTAACTACAGTGTGATAGTAACTACAGTGTGAAGTAACTACAGTGTGACAGTAACTACAGTGTGAAGTAACTACAGTGTGACTAACTACAGTGTGTGACAGTAACTACAGTGTGACAGTAACTACAGTGTGTGACAGTAACTACAGTGTGTGACAGTAACTACAGTGTGTGACAGTAACTACAGTGTGACAGTAACTACAGTGTGTGACAGTAACTACAGTGTGACAGTAACTACAGTGTGACAGTAACTACAGTGTGACAGTAACTACAGTGTGACAGTAACTACAGTGTGACAGTAACTACAGTGTGACAGTAACTACAGTTGAATGTGAAGAATCAGTGATAACTACAGTGTGACAGTAACTACAGTGTGACAGTAACTACAGTGACAGTAACACGTGACAGTAACTACAGTGTGACAGTAACTACAGTGTGACAGTAACTACAGTGTGACAGTAACTACAGTGTGTGACAGTAACTACAGTGTGTGACAGTAACTACAGTGTGACAGTAACTACAGTGTGTGACAGTAACTACAGTGTGACAGTAACTACAGTGTGACAGTAACTACAGTGTGTGACAGTAACTACAGTGTGACAGTAACTACAGTGTGACAGTAACTACAGTGTGACAGTAACTACAGTGTGACAGTAACTACAGTGTGACAGTAACTACAGTGTGACAGTAACTACAGTGTGACAGTATGCAACTACAGTGTGACAGTAACTACAGTGTGACAGTAACTACAGTGTGTGACAGTAACTACAGTGTGACAGTAACTACAGTGTGACAGTAACTACAGTGTGTGACAGTAACTACAGTGTGACAGTAACTACAGTGTGACAGTAACTACAGTGTGTACAGTAACTACGAGCCTGTGACAGTAACTACAGTGTGACAGTAACTACAGTGTGACAGTAACTACAGTGTGACAGTAACTACAGTGTGACAGTAATCAGTGACAAGAAACACAGTGTGACAGTAACTACAGTGTGACAGTAACTACAGTGTGACAGTAACTACAGTGTGACAGTAACTACAGTGTGACAGTAACTACAGTGTGTGACAGTAACTACAGTGTGACAGTAACTACAGTGTGTGACAGTAACTACAGTGTGACAGTAACTACAGTGTGTGACAGTAACTACAGTGTGACAGTAACTACAGTGTGACAGTAACTACAGTGTGACAGTAACTACAGTGTGACAGTAACTACAGTGTGTGACAGTAACTACAGTGTGTGACAGTAACTACAGTGTGACAGTAACACTGTGACAGTACAGTGACAGTAACTACAGTGTGACAGTAACTACAGTGTGACTAACTACAGTGTGACAGTAACTACAGTGTGCAGTAACTACAGTGTGACAGTAACTACAGTGTGACAGTAACTACAGTGTGTGACAGTAACTACAGTGTGACAGTAACTACAGTGTGACAGTAACTACAGTGTGTGACAGTAACTACAGTGTGTGACAGTAACTACAGTGTAACAATAACTACAGTGTGACTAACTACTGTGTGACAGTAACTACTGTGTGACAGTAACTACAGTGTGACAGTAACTACAGTGTGACAGTAACTACAGTGTGTGACAGTAACTACAGTGTGACAGTAACTACAGTGTGTGACAGTAACTACAGTGTGACAGTAACTACAGTGTGTGACAGTAACTACAGTGTGTGACAGTAACTACAGTGTGACAGTAACTACAGTGTGTGACAGTAACTACAGTGTGACAGTAACTACAGTGTGACAGTAACTACAGTGTGTGACAGTAACTACAGTGTGACAGTAACTACAGTGTGACAGTAACTACAGTGTGTGGCAGTAACTACAGTGTGACAGTAACTACAGTGTGACAGTAACTACAGTGTGTGACAGTAACTACAGTGTGACAGTAACTACAGTGTGACAGTAACTACAGTGTGTGACAGTAACTACAGTGTGTGACAGTGACGTAACTACAGTGTAACATAACTACAGTGTGACAGTAACTACCATGTGTGACAGTAACTACGTGTGACAGTAACTACAGTGTGACAGTAACTACAGTGTGACAGTAACTACAGTGTGACAGTAACTACAGTGTGACAGTAACTACGTGTGACAGTAACTACATGTGTGACAGTAACTACAGTGTGACAGTAACTACAGTGTGACAGTAACTACAGTGTGACAGTAACTACAGTGTGACAGTAACTACAGTGTGACAGTAACTACTGTGTGACAGTAACTACAGTGTGACAGTAACTACAGTGTGACAGTAACTACAGTGTGACAGTAACTACAGTGTGACAGTAACTACAGTGTGACAGTAACTACTGTGTGACAGTAACTACAGTGTGACAGTAACTACAGTGTGACAGTAACTACAGTGTGACAGTAACTACAGTGTGACAGTAACTACTGTGTGACAGTAACTACAGTGTGACAGTATTCCAGTGACAGTACTCATTGTGACATAATACAGTGTTAGTAACTACCATTGACCAGTAACTAGTGTGCAGCTGTGTTGACGCTACAGTGTGACTACTACAGTGTTGCTGTTCTAGCAGTGTGAATGTATGCTGTGTGTAGTCTCTGTGTGACGTACTGCAGTTGTGCAGTTGCAGTGTCGTAACTACAGTTGTCGTAACTCAGTGTACGTATACGTGTGTGACAGTAACTACGTGTTGACAGTAACTACAGTTGTGACAGTAATGCGCTGTGACGTACTGCAGTGTTGCGTAATCTACAGTTGTGACAGTACTGCACAGTGTTGACAGTAACTACAGTGTTGACGTTGTGATGTACTCGTGTTGCGTACGTTGTCGTTGCCGTGCTCTCAGTTGCTGCTGTGTTGCGTGTGTTGCGTATCGTTGCTGCCGTGTGTGTGTGTTTGTGCTCGTGTCTGCTTGTGTTGCTAGTTGGTCTGCTCTGTTGCTGCTTGACTAGTGTTGCTTGCAGTGTTGCTGCCTAGTGTTGCTGCTGTGTTGCGCTGTGTGCTGTCTGTGTATACTGCGTCGTCTGTGCATCGTGTGCGTAGTGTCGCTGTTGCAGTTTGTTCAGCTGTGTGTACGTTGTGTAACAGTTTGCACTGTGTTGCGTTGTGTGCTTGTCAGTGTTGCTGCATGTGTGTGCTGCTGTGTTGCTGTTGTCGTTGCATACTTGTTGCTCTGTGTGCTACATGTCAGTATCAGTGACAGTAACTACAGTGTACGTAACTACGTGTGACAGTAACACTGTGTGACAGTAACTACTGTGTGACAGTAACTACAGTGACAGTAACTACAGTGTGACAGTAACTACAGTGTGACAGTAACTACAGTGTGACAGTAAATACGTGTGACAGTAACTACTGTGTGACAGTAACTACAGGGGAAGTAACTACAGTGTGACAGTAACTACAGTGTGACAGTAACTACAGTGTGACAGTAACTACTGTGTGACAGTAACTACTGTGTGACAGTAACTACAGTGTGACAGTAACTACAGTGTGACAGTAACTACAGTGTGACAGTAACTACAGTGTGACAGTAACTACAGTGTGACAGTACTACAGTGTGCGTGTGATTCCTTGCTCTTTGTTCTATGTAATTCTTTGTCCTGCTGTTGTGTTGCTGCTGTGTTGCTGCTGTTGCTGCTGTGTTGCTGTTGTGTTGCTGCTGTGTTGCTGCTGTGTTGCTGTGTGTTGCTGTTGTTGCTCTGTGTTGCTGCTGTGTTGCTGCTGTGTTGCTGCTGTGTTGCTGCTGTGTTGCCTGTTGCTGTTGTGTTGCGCTGTGTTGCTGCTGTGTTGCTGTTGTGTTGCTGCTGTGTTGCTGCTTGTGTTGCTGCTGTGTTGCTGCTGTGTTGCTGCTGTGTTGCTGCTGTGTTGCTGCTGTGTTGCTGTTGTGTTGCTGTCTGTGTTGCTGCTGTGTTGCTGCTGTGTTTGGCTGCTGTGTTGCTGTTGTTGCTTGCTGCTTGTGTTGCTGCTGTGTTGCTGCTGTGTTGCTGCTGTGTTGCTGCTGTGTTGCTGTTGTGTTGCTGCTGTGTTGCTGCTGTGTTGCTGTTGTGTTGCTGCTGTGTTGCTGCTGTGTTGCTGCTGTGTTGCTGCTGTGTTGCTGCTGTGTTGCTGTTGTGTTGCTGCTGTGTTGCTGCTGTGTTGCTGTTGTGTTGCTGCTGTGTTGCTGCTGTGTTGCTGCTGTGTTGCTGCTGTGTTGTTGCTGTATTGCTTCTGTGTTGCTGCTGTTTTGCTGTTGTGTTGCTGCTGTGTTGCTGTTGTGTTGCTGCTGTGTTGCTGCTGTGTTGCTGCTGTGTTGCTGTTGTGTTGCTGTGTGTTGCTGCTGTGTTGCTGCTGTGTTGCTGCTGTGTTGCTGCTGTGTTGCTGCTGTGTTGCTGCTGTGTTGCTGCTGTGTTGCTGCTGTGTTGCTGCTGTTTGTTGTGGATGCTGAAGCTGTTATTGGCTGTGCTGCTGTTATGACAGCTGGTGGTGGTGGTGTGCTGCTGCTGTTATGACAGCTGGTGGTGGTGTGCTGCTGCTGCTGCTCCAGCTGCTGCTGCTGCTCCAGCTGCTGCTGCTGCTGCTCCAGCTGCTGCTGCTGCTCCAGCTGCTGCTGCTGTGTCTCCAGCTGCTGCTGCTGCTCCAGCTGCTGCTGCTGCTGCTCCAGCTGCTGCTGCTGCTCCAGCTGCTGCTGCTGCTGCTCCAGCTGCTGCTGCTGCTCCAGCTGCTGCTGCTGCTGCTCCAGCTGCTGCTGCTGCTCAGCTGCTGCTGCTGCTGCTCCAGCTGCTGTTATTGATCTTCAAGCTTACATGTTAAGGCCTTAGTTACTTGTGTTACGCACCAGGTCGTGGCTCTCGTGTGCAGCTTGTACTCACCTATATGTGGTTGCAGAGGTCGATTCACAGCTCTTGGCCCCTATATTGTTGCTAGCTTTGTGTGTCTTGAATATATATATATATATATATATATATATATTTTATATATATATATATATATATATATATATATATATATATATATATATATATATATATATATATATATATATATAAGTTGACAGTTAACATCTGTCCATTTTAAGTTATTTTTCTTTCACAATCACCGGGTAATTTGTTGTAATATAATTGGTCGTCAGATTATAAATAATGTCAGATTAGTTAGTTAATAATCACCCTCGACGGTGTTCAATTAACCGGCAGGTTGAATTATTTTCCTTTGGCCTGGAGAATGCTTCGTTAGATAGGCTTCAAACTTATTTTTTTCCAGGGCAGTTTATTGGCAGGAGGAGCTCTGATGCCGGTGTAGGGGTCATGATCCAAGGAAGTGGAGTTATATATTGTTTACACTTCCTCCCCTCCTTGCTCTAGACTTGACAATCTGCAGTTTCCCAGACTAAGGCCCATAGGGTTTAGCGCTTCCCCGGTGTAATAATAATAATAATAATAATAATAATAATGCTTAGGTAATGTGATAGTAAAGGTTAGTTAGGAGTTCAGCTTTGAGCTGAGTGAGCTGAGATACGCCAGGAATGCTGCAGTTGTGAGCTGAGAGTTGCTGTCGCTGGTACAAGCATGTCACGGAAGTACTGGTCGTGGACTCTTGCTAGTTCCGTGACCTAGTGGTGTCTTGTGTGTGGATGGACCACTGTTGGTGTCTTGTACCACTACCAGGTTGTCCTGCCACTGTCACCGCCACTGTCACCACCAGACACCACCACTGTCACCATCATTTTCACCACCACTGTCACCATCACTATCACTGTCACCAATACTGTCACCACCATTGTCACCATCATTGTCACCACCACTGTCACCACCACTGTCACCACCATTGTCACCATCATTGTCACCACCACTGTCACCATCACTATCACTGTCACCACCACTGTCACTACCACTGTCACCACCACTGTCACTACCACTGTCATCACTATTACCCTGCACCATCACCACCACCTTCACTTACTACGACTAGAAACACCAACACCACCAACACCACCACCTAGCAAAAAAACTACCTAGCAACACCACCAACTAGCAACACCATCACCTAGCAACACCACCACCAACTAGCAACACCACCACCTAGCAACACCACCACCTAGCAACACCACCACCTAGCAACACCACCACCTAGCAACACCACTACCTAGCAACACCACCACCAAGCAGCACCACTACATAGCAACACCACCACCTAGCAACACCACCACCTAGCAACACCACCACCTAGCAACACCACCACCTAGCAACACCACCACCTAGCAACACCACCACCTAGCAACACCACCACCTAGCAACACCACCACCTAGCAACACCACCACCTAGCAACACCACCACCTAGCAACACCACTACCTAGCAACACCACCACCAAGCAGCACCACCACCACATAGCAACACCACCACCTAGCAACACCACCACCTAGCAACACCACCAACTAGCAACACCACCACCTAGCAACACCACCACCTAGCACCACCACCACCTAGCAACACCATTACCTAGCAACACCACCACCTAGCAACACCACCAACTAGCAACACCACCACCTAGCAACACCACCACCTAGCAACACCACCACCTAGCAACACCACCACCTAGAACACCAGCAACTAGCAACACCACCAACTAGCAACACCACCACCTAGCAGCACCACTACCTAGCAACACCACCACCAAGCAGCACCACCACATAGCAACACCACCACCTAGCAACACCACCACCTAGCAACACCACAACCTAGCAACAGTAACACCTAGCAACACCACCACCTAGCAACACCACCACCTAGCAACACCAGCAACTAGCAACACCACCAACTAGCAACACCACCACCTAGCAGCACCACCACATAGCAACACCACCACCTAGCAACACCACCACCTAGCAACACCACAACCTAGCAACAGTAACACCTAGCAACACCACCACCTAGCAACACCACTACCTAGCAACACCACCACCAAGCAGCACCACCACATAGCAACACCACCACCTAGCAACACCACCACCTAGCAACAACTCTTCCTAGCAACACCACCACCTAGCAACACCACCACCTAGCAACACCACCACCTAGCAACACCACCACCTAGCAACACCACCACTTAGCAACACCACCACTCAGCAACACCACCACGTAGCAACACCACCACCTAGCAACACCACCACCTAGCAACACCACCACCTAGCAACACCACCACCTAGCAACACCACCACATAGCAACTCAGGAATTTCACGGATTTCACTTTTCTAAGGACACAGCTGCCCCGTGACACAAAACAAGTATCACCCTGAAAACACAGCTGCCCCGTGACACATAACAAGTATCACCCTGAGAACACAGCTGCCCCGTGACACATAACAAATATCACCCTGAGAACACAGCTGCACTGAGACACATAACAAGTATCACCCTGAGAACACAGCTGCCCCGTGACATATAACAAATATCACCCTGAGGACACAGCTGCCCCGTGACACATAACAAATATCACCCTGAGAACACAGCTGCCCCGTGACACATAACAAGTATCACCCTGAGAACACAGCTGCCCCGTGACACATAACAAGTATGACCCCGTGACTCCTTGACCTCTAAATTCCATATGAAGGTCACAACAGTCTCCTAGTGACTTATTCGACACGATGTGATAATATATATATATATATATATATATATATATATATATATATATATATATATATATATATATATATATATATATATATATATATAGCCAAGGTGTGCGAGGCCGTATGTACATATCGTGTAGGTCTTTATGTGGTCTCTACGTGACGTGTGTGTACTCACCTAATTGTGGTTGCAGGGGTCGATACTCAGCTCCTGGCCCCGAGAGTGTGTGTGTGTCAACGTCTCTGACCTTCGTTTTTATTAGAAAGTTTTTCTGAGCTGATGAATGCAAATTAAGAAATAGAATCTGAAGAGAAACTTGATAATTAAGGGAGTGACAAGGAAGATGTAGATAGTGTGACATTGTAAATGATCCAAGTCAGACCGGAACGTTGTGGTAAGTTTCTCTCTCTCCTGTGTACTCTCTCCTGTGTACTCTCTCCTGCGTGTACTCTCTCCTGTGTACTCTCTCCTGTGTACTCTCTCCTGTGTACTCTCTCCTGTGTCACTCTCTCCTGTGTACTCTCTCCTTGTGTACTCTCTCCTGTGTACTCTCTCCTGTGTACTCTCTCTGTGTACTCTCTCCTGTGTACTCTCTCCTGTGTACTCTCTCCTGTGTACTCTCTCCTGTGTACTCTCTCCTGTGTACTCTCTCCTGTGTACTCTCTCCTGTGTGCTCTCTCTCCTGTGTACTCTCTCCTGTTGTACTCTCTCCTGTGTACTCTCTCCTGTGTACTCTCTCCTGTGTCTCTCTCCTTTTGTACTCTCTCCTGTGTGTACTCTCTCCTGTGTACTCTCTCCTGTGTACTCTCTCCTGTGTACTCTCTCCTGTGTACTCTCTCCTGTGTACTCTCTCCTGTGTACTCTCTCCTGTGTACTCTCTCCTGTGTACTCTCTCCTGTGTACTCTCTCTGTGTACTCTCTCCTGTGTACTCTCTCTGTGTACTCTCTCCTGTGTACTCTCTCCTGTGTACTCTCTCCTGTGTACTCTCTCCTGTGTACTCTCTCCTGTGTACTCTCTCCTGTGTACTCTCCTGTGTACTCTCTCCTGTGTACTCTCTCCTGTGTACTCTCTCCTGTGTACTCTCTCCTGTGTACTCTCTCCTGTGTACTCTCTCCTGTGTACTCTCTCCTGTGTACTCTCTCTGTGTACTCTCTCCTGTGTACTCTCTCCTGTGTACTCTCTCCTGTGTACTCTCTCCTGTGTACTCTCTCCTGTGACTCTCTCCTGTGTACTCTCTCCTGTGTACTCTCCCTGTGTACTCTCTCCTGTGTACTCTCTCCTGTGTACTCTCTCCTGTGTACTCTCTCCTGTGACTCTCTCCTGTGTACTCTCCTGTGTACTCTCTCTCTGTGTACTTTCCTCCTTCCTGTGTACTCTCTCCTGTGTACTTCTCCTGTGTACTCTCTCCTGTGTACTCTCTCCTGTGTACTCTCTCCTGTGTACTCTCTCTGTGTACTCTCTCCTGTGTACTCTCTCCTGTGTACTCTCTCCTGTGTACTCTCTCCTGTGTACTCTCTCTGTGTACTCTTTCCTGTGTACTCTCTCCTGTGTACTCTCTCCTGTGTACTCTCTCCTGTGTACTCTTCCTGTGTACTCTCTCCTGTGTACTCTGTGTACTCTCTCCTGTACTCTCTCCTGGTGACTCTCTCCTGTGTACTCTTCCTGTGTACTCTCTCCTGTGTACTTTTCCTGTGTACTCTCTCCTGTGTACTCTCTCCTGTGTACTCTCTCCTGTGTACTCTCTCCTGTGTACTCTCTCTGTGTACTCTCTCTGTGACTCTTCCTGTGTACTCTCTCCTGTGTACTCTCTCCTGTGTACTCTCTCCTGGTACTCTCCGTGTACTTCTCTCTGTGTACTCTCTCCTGTGTACTCTCTCCTGCGTGTACTCTCTCCTGTGTACTCTCTCCTGTGTACTCTCTCCTGTGTACTCTCTCCTGTGTACTCTCTCCTGTGTACTCTCTCCTGTGTACTCTCTCCTGTGTACTCTCTCCTGTGTACTCTCTCCTGTGTACTTCCTTCTCCTGTGTACTCTCCTGTGTACTCCTCCTGTGTACTCTCTCCTGTGTACTCTCTCCTGTGTACTTCTCCTGACCTCCTGTGTACTCTCTCCTGTGTACCTGTGTACTCTCTCCTGTGTGTACTCTCTCCTGTGTACTCCTCTCCTGTGTACTCTCTCCTGTGTACTCTCTCCTGTGTCTCTCCTGTACTCTTCCTGTGTACTCTCTCCTGTGTACTCTCTCCTGTGTGTACTCTCTCCTGTGTACTCTCTCCTGTGTACTCTCTCCTGTGTACTCTCTCCTGTGTACTCTCTCCTGTGTACTTCCTGTGCTCTCCTGTGTACTCTCTCCTGTGTACTCTCTCTGTGTGTACTCTCCTGTGTGTTCTCTCTCCTTGTGTACTCTCTCCTGTGTACTCTCCCCTTTGTGTCTTCTGTACTCTCTCCTGTGTGACTCTCTCTTGTGTGCTCTCTCACTGTGTGTTGCTCTCCTGTGTGTACTCTCTCCGTGTACTCTCTCCTGTGTGTACTCTCTACTGTGTGTTCTCTCTCCTGTGTGTACTCTCTCCTGTGTGTACTCTCTCCTGTGTGTACTCTCTCCTGTGTGTACTCTCTCCTGTGTACTCTCTCCTATGTGTACTCTCTCCTGTGTGTACTCTCTCTGTGTGTACTCTCTACTGTGTGTTCTCTCTCCTGTGTGTACTCTCTCCAGTGTTCTCTCTCCTGTGTGTACTCTCTCCTGTGTACTCTCTCCTGTGTACTCTCCTGTATGTACTCTCTCCTGTGTACTCTCTCCTGTATGTACTCTCTCCTGTGTACTCTCTCCTGTGTACTCTCTCCTGTGTACTCTCTCCTGTGTACTCTCTTGTGTACTCTCCTGTGTACTCTCTCTTGTGTGTAATCTCTACTGTGTGTACTCTCTCCTGTGTGTACTCTCTCCTGTGTGTACTCTCTCCTGTGTGTACTCTCTCCTGTGTACTCTCTCCTGTGTGTACTCTCTCCTGTGTGTACTCTCTCCTGTGTGTTCTCTCCTGTGTGTACTCTCTCCTGTGTACTCTCTCCTGTGTGTACTCTCTCCTGTGTGTACTCTCTCTTGTGTGTACTCTCTACTGTGTGTTCTCTCTCCTGTGTGTACTCTCTCCTCTGTGTACTCTCTCCTGTGTGTACTCTCTCTTGTGTGTACTCTCTCTTGTGTGTACTCCTGTGTGTACTCTCTCTTGTGTGTACTCTCTCCTGTGTGTAGGTTATTTTTTGTATTGTTCCAATCACGGTATTGTACCATGTTGTTGTTGTAGACGGGACGCAGCATGTTCCTACAACAACACTGGCTGCTCCAGCAGTGTTGCTCAGTAACACTGGCAACACAAGCTATCCTTGTGTTGTAGACGGGGTCAGCGCCCCCCGCGGCCCCCTCCCAGAGATGCTTGTGGGAGACAGACTGTTTTACAGACTGTCTTGCAGACTGTCTTGTAGACTGTCTTGCAGACTGTCTTGCAAACTGTCTTGTAGACTGTCTTGCAGACTGTCTTTCAAACTGTCTTGCAAACTGTCTTGCAGACTGTCTTGCAAACTGTCTTGCAAACTGTCTTGTAGACTCTCTTGCAGACTGTCTTGAAGACTGTCTTGCAGACTGTCTTGCAAACTGTCTTGCAGACTGTCTTGCAAACTGTCTTGCAAACTGTATTGTAGACTCTCTTGCAGACTGTCTTGCAGACTGTCTTGCAGACTGTCTTGCAGACTGTCTTGCAAACTGTCTTGCAGACTGTCTTGCAAACTGTCTTGCAGACTGTCTTGCAAACTGTCTTGCAAACTGTCTTGCAGACTGTCTTGCAGACTGTCTTGCAAACTGTCTTGCAGACTGTCTTGCAAACTGTCTTGCAGACTGTCTTGCAAACTGTCTTGCAGACTGTCTTGCAGACTGTCTTGCAGACTGTCTTGCAGACTGTCTTGAAGACTGTCTTGCAGACTACTGTCTGAGTAAATATCTTGCATCAAATTCAACACCTGGGTGTAAGACGCATGTGCAACACTTGGGTGTAAGACACATGTACAACACATGTGTTGCACATGTGTCTTACACCCAGGTGTTGCACTGGGGATACCTCTTGGTATGACTGAATAGGAGCAGGAGGGACGCCTCTTGGTATAACTGAGTGGGTCACAAGAGGGATACCTCTTGGTATAACTGAGTGGGTGGCAAGAGGGATACCTCTTGGTATAACTGAGTGGGAGCAGGGGGGATACCTCTTGGTTTATCTGAGTTTGTGGCAAGGGGGAATACCTCTTGATGTAACTGAGTGGGTGGCAGGGGGATACCTCATGGTTTAACTGAGTGGGTGGCAGGGAGGATACCTCTTGGTTTAACCTATCTATCGATCGACTGACTTAAAATAGCCTTGACAGATCTATTTTTAACTCCCCGAGGGAGTCCATCTCCTCCCTCTCATTCTTACTCCCCAGAGAAGGTTCTGCCCCAGGGAGGGTTCTGCCATAGGGAAGGTTCTGCCACAGGGAGGGCTCTCCCACAGGGAGGGTTCTGCCATAGGGAGGGTTCTGCCACAGAGATTGTTCTGCCACAGGGAGGGTTCTCCCACAGGGAGGGTTCTGCCACAGGGAGGGTTCTGCCACAGGGAGGGTTCTGCCACAGGGAGGGTTCTGCCACTGGGAGGGTTCTTCCCCAGGGAGAGTTCTGAATAACTTGGACGAGTCAAAGGCAGAGGCAAGCAGCTCAGCACACAGCTTCAAGACTAGGTATGGTAAGGTTCAAGAAGCCAGACATCAGCGTCCCAGTTGACAGTACCTGTACACTTGACCCTGCCAGGTGAAGGAAGCAACGAAGACGCTGGGTTCTGTGTACTGGCTTGACTGTCTTAAGTGGTGTCTGTAAGACTTCTCCGTGTGTATGCAAAGTCAGGAAGTGACTCTTGGATGTCTAGGTACTGACCGAGAGGCACTTACTGCGAGGTAGTGTGGTGGCACTTACTGCGAGGTAGTGTGGTGGCACTTACTCCCTGGGATGAGTTAAGAACCTTCAACTGATTGATGAATACTCCTGTGTTTGGTTGTTAGGTGTGAGTTGTTAGATGTGAGTTGTTAGGTGTGAGTTCCCATACTTCCAGTCTGGTGTGGCACTCTATGTACGTAGCTACACTAACACCCACTCCACTACCTTAATTAACACACACCTACACCCCACTGAGTGGAGGTCAGCAGGGCGGTGCTGCTGATCATAGGGAAGAACACAGCAAACACTTGGACCATCAGTTATAAAATAATACAATGACGTTTTTTTCAGTGTTGTAATGCCTGTATATCCCTGATATACCTTTGATGAGTTCCGAGAGTCCTTCTGCTCCCGAAGCCCGGCCATGGGCCAGTCGCTTGTGTACAGCAAGTTAGGCTGGTCATATAACAGGCTAGCTGGGTAGGCCAGGGAGCTGGTCAAGTAAATCAATATATAGATCCTGCTCCCATTACATCACTCTAGATTCTTCCACTTCCTGACCACTCTGTGACTGAAGAAATAGTTCCTAACATCCCTGTGACTCATCTGAGTCTTCAACTTCCCAGTTGTGACCCCTTGTTTCTGTGTACTCACCTAATTCACCTAATTGTACTCACCTAATTGTGGTTGCAGGGGTCGAGACTCAGCTCCTGGCCCCGCCTCTTCGCTGTCCGCTACTGGGTCTCTGCTCTCCCTGCTCCATGAGCTCTATCATACCTCGTCTTAAAACTATGTATGGTTCCTGCCTCCACTATATCTTTCTCTAGACTATTCCACTTCCTGACTACTCTGTGGCTGAAGAAATACTTCCTAACATCCATTTGACTCATCTGAGTCTTCAGCTTCCAGTTGTGTCCCCTTGTTTCTGTGTTCCCTCTCTGGAACATCCTGTCCCTGTCTACCTTGTCGATTCCCCGCAGAATTTTGTATGTTGTTATCATGTCTCCTCTGACCCTTCTTTCCTCCAGTGTTGTTAGTCCTATTTCCCTCAACCTTTCTTCATAGGACAGACCCCTGAGTTGTGGAACTAGCCTTGTCCCAAACCTTTGCACTTTCTCTAGTTTCTTTACGTGCTTGACCAGGTGTGGGTTCCAGACTGGTGCTGCATATTCTAGTATGGGCCTGACGTACACGGTGTACAGTGTCTTGAACGATTCCTTGTTTAGGTAACGGAACGCTAATCTTAGGTTTGCCAGTCGCCCATATGCTGCCGCAGTTATCTGGTTGATGTGTGCCTCCGGAGACGTACTTGGCGTTATACTCACCCCAAGGTCTTTCTCCTTTGCCGAGGTTTGTAGCCCTTGTCCACCTAGCCTGTACTCTGTCAGCGGTCTTCTTTGTCCTTCTCCGATCTTCATGACTTTGCATTTGGTGGGATTGAATTCGAGAAGCCAGTTGCTAGACCAGATGTCAAGCTTGTCCAGGTCTGTTTGAAGTCCTGCTTGGTCCTCTTCCGATGTGATTCTCCTCATTAATTTCACATCATCTGCGAACAGAGACACTTCTGAGTCTATCCCATCCGTCATGTCGTTTACATATACCAAGAATAACACTGGTCCTAGGACTGACCCCTGCGGTACGCCGCTCGTCACAGGCGCCCACTGTGATACCTCATCACACACCATGACCCGTTGTTGCCTCCCTGTGAGGTATTCCCTGATCCATTCCAATGCCCTTCCTGTTTTACATGCTTGTTCTTCCAACTTCTTTACTAATCTCATGTGAGGAACTGTGTCGAAGGCCTTCCTGCAGTCCAGGAAAATGCAATCAACCCACCCTTCTCTCTCTTGCCTTACCTCTGTTACTTTATCATAGAACTCTAGGAGGTTTGTTACACAGGATTTGCCCTCCCGGAATCCATGCTGTCTGGTGTTTATTATCCTGTTCAGCTCGAGGTGTTCCACCATTCTTTTCCTGATGATTTTCTCCAGGACTTTGCACACTATACATGTAAGTGACACCGGTCTATAGTTTAGTGCCTCTTTTCTGTCTCCTTTTTTAAAGATGGGGACTACATTGGCCTTCTTCCATACCTCAGGTAGCTGCCCATTTTCAAGGGATGTGTTGAATATTATGGTAAGTGGCACACTCAGTACCTCAGCTCCTTCCCGAAGAACCCACGGGGAGATATTGTCCGGACCCATCGCCTTTGAGGTATCAAGGTCACTGAGTAACTGCTTCACCTCCTCCTCAGTTGTGTGTATGCCCTCTAGCACTTGATACATCCCTTGTTGGTGACGCACCCCATCCTGTCTACCCAGCTGCCTTCCTTCCTCCACTGTGAATACTTCCTTAAACCTCAAGTTGAGCTCCTCACATACCTCTTGATCATTGCTTGTGAGTTCCCCATCTTCTCTCCTCAGCCTTATCACCTGGTTTTTAACTGTTGTTTTCCTTCTGATGTGACTGTACATGAGCTTCGGGTCGGACTTAACTTTCGATGCTATGTCGTTTTCGTACTGTTTCTGGGCCTCCTCCGTACCTGTGCATACTCGTTTCTAGCTCTTCTACTACTCTTTTTGTTTACTTGGGTTCTTTGCCTTCTGTACCTTTTCCATTCTCTGACACTCTGAGTCTTTGCCTCCCTGCACCTTTGGGTAAACCAGGGCTCTTTCTGGCCTTCCCATTTAATCTTTTCCCTCTGGGTATAAATCGTTCCTCTGCCTCCTTGCACTTTGACCCTACGTATTCCATCATTTCATTTATTGTCTGTCCATCCATTTCCCTTTCCCACTGAACCTCCTGCAGGAAATTCCTCATGCCTGTGTAGTTTCCTCTTTTAAAATCTGGTTTGTCTCTTTCGGTACCGTTTTCCCTCTCCACCTATAGCTCTACAATGTACTCAAAGCTCAGCACCATATGGTCACTGGCTCCCAGGGGGCTCTCGTGTGTTATGTCTTCAATATCTGAGCTGTTCAGGGTGAATACAAGGTCCAGTCTTGCTGGTTCATCTTCTCCTCTCACTCTGGTCGTGTCCCTGACATGTTGGTGCATCAGGTTTTCCAGTACCGCATCCATCATCTTGGCTCTCCAAGTTTCTGGACCCCATGTGGTTCTTGGTTCTCCCAGTCGATCTCCCTGTGGTTGAAATCGCCCATGACCAGTAGCTTCGCTCTGCTCATGTGCGCTTTTCTTGCCACCTCTGCCAGAGTGTCCACCATCGCTCTGTTGTTCTCCTCATATTCCTCACCTGGCCTCCTGCAGTTCTGTGGTGGGTTATACATCACTGCAATGATTATTTTGTGTTCCCCAGACTGGATGGTACCTACTATGTAGTCCCTTTCTCTACACACCTCCATTCCTTCCATTTCCTCAAATTTCCAACGGTTCCTTACAAGCAGTGCGACCCCTCCCCCCCGGCTCCTTTTATCTTTCCTCAGGATCTGATATCCCTGTGGGAAGATTGCATCTGATACTGTCTCCTTTAGTTTGGTTTCTGTGACAGCTATGATGTCTGGGGACACTTCACCTATTCTTTTATTCCACTCTTCATACTTGTTCGTAATTCCGTCCGCGTTTGTGTACCAAACCTTCAACCTTGTTTCCAATACTGTGTTCCTGGGGAGATCTTGGTGGGTTGAGGGGGGTGTTGGTGGGGTGCCCATAGGGGGTTGCAGCATGGGTGGGGGGGATTGTATGGTTGGGGTATGGGTTGGTGGGGTGGAGTTTGTGGTGGGGGTGGGGGGTAGCTGTGATGGTGGGTTTTGGGTTGCTGGGGTGGGGGCAGTGGGACTGATGAGTGTGTGTGGTGTTAAAGGGTATGGTTGGCGTGGGGGTTTTGTGATTTTAGGTCCACCGTGGGTACTTCCAGTGTGTGTGTTTGTCCTGTTTGGGCTTGGTGTCCTCCGTATCTTGCTGTCTCCTCTCTCTCCTCTCTTCGCCTTCTTATCTGCTCCTTCCGAGCCTCCCTTTCTTCCTGCGTTCTGTCCAGATCTAGGTATACATTCCGGTACCCCTGATTCGTCCTCAGCCGTGCTTTCTCTTGCAGGATCATGGTACGGGCTGATTCTGCTTTGAAGATTACCTTGAGAGGTCGATTTCTTTCCCTTGTGTACCACCCAATTCTCTGAAAATTTGTCACTTGGGACGTGTCTCCCCCTATTGCTAGCATGATACCTTCGATCCTTTCTTTCTCCTCCTGTTTTCTTCTGTCGTGGGTGTCCCCTTCGACTTCCTTCAGGCCATAGATAAAGATCGACCTCTCCCTTTCCTCCTCCCACTGTGTGTGTGTGTGTGTGTGTGTGTGTGTGTGTTAGTTACCATTTTGTCCAAGGCACATGTCGATTAGACACTAGGCCTGTTGTATGTACTCACCTAGTTGTGGTTGCAGGGGTCGTGTCACAGCTCCTGGCCCCGCGCGTGTGTGTGTGTGAGGCAGGTTTACCTCGCTCACGTCTGGTGGTGGGAAGGCAGGTTTACCTCACGTCTGGTGGTGGGAAGGCAGGTTTACCTCACGTCTGGTGGTGGGAAGGCAGGTTTACCTCACGTCTGGTGGTGGGAAGGCAGGTTTACCTCACGTCTGGTGGTGGGAAGGCAGGTTTACCTCACGTGTGGTGGTGGTAAGGCAGGTTTACCTCACGTGTGGTGGTGGGAATGCAGGTTTACCTCACGTGTGGTGGTGGGAAGGCAGGTTTACCTCACGTGTGGTGGTGGGAAGGCAGGTTTACCTCACGTGTGGTGGTGGGAAGGCAGGTTTACCTCACGTCTGGTGATGGGAAGACAGGTTTACCTCACGTCTGGTGGTGTGAAGGCAGGTTTACCTGGCTCACGTCTGGTGGTGGGAAGGCAGGTTTACCTGGCTCACGTCTGGCGGTGGGAAGGCAGGTTTACCTGGCTCACGTCTGGTGGTGGGAAGGCAGGTTTACCTGGCTCACGTCTGGTGGTGGGAAGGCAGGTTTACCTGGCTCACGTCTGGTGGTGGGAAGGAAGGTTTACCTGGCTCACGTCTGGTGGTGGGAAGGCAGGTTTACCTGGCTCACGTCTGGTAGTGGGAAGGCAGGTTTACCTGGCTCACGTCTGGTGGTGGGAAGGCATGTTTACCTGGCTCACGTCTGGTGGTGGGAAGGCATGTTTACCTGGCTCACGTCTGGTGGTGGGAAGGAAGGTTTACCTGGCTCACGTCTGGTGGTGGGAAGACTAGGAAAATATCCCAAGTTAAGTTTTCATGGAGGTTATTCCTGTCTTCAAAGTTGCTTGTGTGTTGACGACCAGACATACAGAGCCCCTGGGTCCAGCTTCCACCACACACCTTCCTAACACAGTGTTGTCCGTGGACAGGTATGTGTCTGGGAGTGTTGTCCGTGGACAGGTATGTGTCTGGGAATGTTGTCTGTGGACAGACATGTGTCTGGGAATGTTGTCTGTGGTTGTATGGTTAGACACGTCAGGAGACGCAGAAGCTTTAATGCTTCAACCCAGCTGTCTCTGAACCAGCTGTGCTTCAACCCAGCTGTCTCTGCACCAGTTGTGCTTCAACCCAGCTGTCTCTGCACCAGCTGTCTTCAACCCAGCTGTCTTCAATCCAGCTGTGTTTCAACCCATCTGGTGCTGTCATCACTGCCTCTCTGACAGCACCAGCTGGGTTGTCTGCTGCTGTCACTGCGTCTCTGACAGCACCAGCTGGGTTGTCTGCTGCTGTCACTGCGTCTCTGACAGCACCAGCTGGGTTGTCTGCTGCTGTCTCTGCCTCGCTGACAGCACCAGCTGGGTTGTATGCTGCTGTCTACGTATTCTCTCAGTTCTCACACTTCTCTTTCTCATTTATCTTCATGTTCTTGAGTTATGTTGGTCACCTTTGATGGGTATGCCAGAGTACTGCTGCTACTCCTGCAGCCAGGCTTGTCTGGTGCTGGTCAACCAGGCTGTTGTTGTTACCGACCCGCTGGTTGGAAATACTTGTCCAGTTTCCTATTGAAGACTTCTACGCTTGTTCCAGCAGTTTTTCTGGTATCTTCTGGTACGATGTTCAGTAGTCTGGGGCCACGGATGTTGATACAGTGTTCTCTTACTGTGTAAAAGGTGCCTCTAATTTTAACTGTGTTTATATTACACTTCCTCACTGTCACTGTAGTATGTTATTATGGCAGCATCCAGGTTTGAGACAAACATCTCAAGTACAACTTCCACGTACATGTTATCATGTATAGCTCTCTCTCCTCCTCTCCATTGAGTACATGTTTAGCATTGTGAGTCGTTCCCAGTTATTTGAGGCTTTATTGACACTGTGAATGATCTATGTATCTGTCCAGCTCTGATATCTGTCCAGCTCTGATATCTGTCCAGCTCTGATATCTGTCCAGCTCTGATATCTGTCCGGCTCTGATATCTGTCCGGCTCTGATATCTGTCCTGGCTGGGACGGAGCCGTCAACAATGTGCAGTACTCAAAGAGAGAGAGAAAAGAGAGAGAGAGAGAGAGAGAGAGAGAGAGAGAGAGAGGAGAGAGAGGGAACCTTAAATGACATCAATTTATAGTCAGATGGAGACAAGAGCTGGAGCCTAAATCCCTCTCCCTACTCAACTAGGTAATTATGACTGGTTAATTACGTCTAGTCACTTGCATATAGGCAATTATTAATGAGCCAATTTTCATTCAATCTCAATTTTTCTCCCCCCACCCCTCTCCCCCACCATTCTTTCCACCATTCTCACCCACCTCTCTCCCCACCCCTCTCCCCACCTCTCTCACCCCTCTCTCCCCATCTATGTCGTCTCCCCCTCCTCCTTCCCCCTGCAACACACGAGGACAAGGTATTAGGGGTGATGGAGTGTAGGGGGGAGGTTATCCAGGTAATTACTGTGGGAATTGTCTCCCTCTCACCCCTCCCCACCTCATTTCCTCCCCCTCCCTTTCCTCTCCTTTCTCTTCTTTCTTTGTAAACTACCCACACTTTATTATTATTATTATTATTATTTTTATTGTTAATATGGAGTGATGGAGGGAGGGAGTGATGGAGGAAGTGATGGAGGGAGGGAGTGAGAGAGGGAGGGAGCGAGACACAAAAATAGATAACAAAATGGAGGATAAATTTGCATATGGTAATAAAGTAGTGTTTATAGTGCAAGTGTGAAAATAGAGAGAGAGAGGGAGATACAGAGAGAGAGAGAGAGAGAGAGAGAGAGAGATAGAGAGATACAGATACAGAGAGAGAGAGAGAGAGAGAGAGAGAGAGAGAGAGAGAGAGAGAGAGAGAGAGAGAGAGAGAGAGAGAGAGAGAGAGAGAGAGAGAAAGAGAGACGGAGCCAGAATCTTATTAGACACGAAAACTATTCCTTCTATCTTAATATAGATTTAAAACTTTATTACTCTCTCTCTCTCTCTCTCTCTCTCTATATATATATATATATATATATATATATATATATATATATATATATATATATATATATATATATATATCATATATCATATATATCTAGAGGATAACATAGAGGGTTCAGTACAGGTCTTATGCATCAGGTTCACTACAGTGTTGCACTACAGGTACAGGTGCAGGCGTGTTCACTCAGTGTTGCTTCAGCAGGATAGCGGCAGATGTTGCACGCTACAGTGTTGCACGCTACAGTGTTGCTTCAGGCAGGATAGCAGCAGTGTTGCACGCTACAGTGTTGCTTCAGCAGGATAGCAGGCAGTGTTGCACGCTACAGTGTTGCACGCTACAGTGTTGCTTCGAGGCAGGATAGCAGGCAGTGTTGCACGCTACAGTGTTGCTTCAGGCAGGATAGCAGGCAGTGTTGCACACTACAGTCTTGCTTCGGACAGGATAGCAGGCAGTGTTGCACGCTACAGTGTTGCTTCAGGCAGGATAGCATGCAGTGTTGCACGCTACAGTGTTGCTTCGGACAGGATAGCAGGCAGTGTTGCACGCTACAGTGTTGCTTCAACAGGATAGCAGGCAGTGTTGCACGCTACAGTGTTGCACGCTACAGTGTTGCTTCGGACAGGATAGCAGGCAGTGTTGCACGCTACAGTCTTGCTTCGGACAGGATAGCAGGCAGTGTTGCACGCTACAGTGTGCACGCACAGTGTTGCTTCGACAGGATAGCAGGCAGTGTTGCACGCTACAGTCTTGCTTCGGACAGGATAGCAGGCAGTGTTGCACGCTACAGTGTTGCTTCAGGCAGGATAGCATGCAGTGTTGCACGCTACAGTGTTGTCGACAGGATAGCAGCGTGTTGCAGCCAGTGTTGCTTCGGGCAGGATAGCATGCAGTGTTGCACGCTACAGTGTTGTTTCAGCAGGATAGCAGGCAGTATTGCACGCTACAGTGTTGCACGCTACAGTGTTGCACGCTACAGTGTTGCACGCTACAGTGTTGCACGCTACAGTGTTGCACGCTACAGTGTTGCTTCAGTCAGGATAGCAGGCAGTGTTGCACACTACAGTGTTGCTTCAGGCAGGATAGCAGGCAGTGTTGCACGCTACAGTGTTGCTTCGGGCAGGATAGCAGGCAGTGTTGCACACTACAGTGTTGCTTCAGGCAGGATAACAGGCAGTGTTGCACGCTACAGTGTTGCTTCGGGCAGGATAGCAGGCAGTGTTGCAAGCTACAGTGTTGCTTCGGGCAGGATAGCAGGCAGTGTTGCAAGCTACAGTGTTGCCTGACAGTGTTGCATCTCAAGAGAGAGTTTTTTGGCCTCGTGATATAATGGTACATGGAGTACTCCCTGAGGCGTGGGGGAGGGAGGGAGGGTGTTGGGGAGTGTGTGTGGGGGGGGTTGATAGTGGTGGTGGGGTCCCATCAGAATGGGATCAGATGGGGATCTTTTGTGGGGAGACGACGCCCCCAACCTCCCCCTACCCATGTCCCTGCAGGGAACTTTGTGAAGTATCTCTCTCTCTCTCTCTCTCTCTCTCTCTCTCTCTCTCTCTCTCTCTCTCTCTCTCGGCTCTCTCTCTCTCTCACTCCTCTCCTCACTCTCCAACTCCTCTCTCTCTCTAGCATAACTAACATACATAGAGCAGAGCATGAACATACCCTAACAACATATAGCATAACACAGAACTACTAGAAAAACATAACATAACATAACATAGCATAACATAACTAGAGAACATGCTAACATGAAAATACTACTAACTGATGCTTAACATAACATAACACTGCATACTAACTCTGGCTAGCTCTAGCTTCAGACTTGACTGGCTGAATGTTGACTGGCTTCTATTGACTGTCTTTCTGTCTAGCCTGGCTGTCTAGCTCTGGCTGGTTCTTCTAGCTCTGTCTGTCTGTCTGAGCTCTGGCTTCTGTCTAGCTCTGGCTGTCTGTCTAGCTCTGGCTGTCTGTCTAGCTCTGGCTGTCTGTCTAGCTCTGGCTGTCTGTCTAGCTCTGGCTGTCTGTCTAGCTCTGGCTGTCTGTCTAGCTCTGGCTGTCTGTCTAGCTCTGGCTGTCTGTCTAGCTCTGGCTGTCTGTCTAGCTCTGGCTGTCTGTCTAGCTCTGGCTGTCTGTCTAGCTCTGGCTGTCTGTCTAGCTCTGGCTGTCTGTCTAGCTCTGACTGTCATGTCTAGCTCTGGCTGTCTGTCTAGTTGGTGTTGTGTTGGTGTTGTTAGCTCTGGTGTGTAGGTGGGGAAGGGGTAGGAGTAGGGTGAAGTGGGTACGGGAATGTGAGGGTAAGGGGTGGGTAGGGATTAGGGAGGTAGGGACAGAGGATAGGGGGAGGTCCTTGATTGTTTCTACGGACAAGAAAGTTGATCATTGTGGAAATAAGGACAATAATAATAATAATAATAATAATAATAATAATAATAATAATAATAATAATAATAATAATAATAATAATAATAATAATAATAATAATTTTATTAAGTACCATTATTATTGTTTGTATTTTTATTTTGCTTGCAGATGTGGGCGTAGCGAGCGCTGGGTGAGGGCGTGTGTGGGCGTGACTATCACAACTACCACCACTACCACCACCCACTACCACCCACTACCACCCACTACTATAAACAAGACTGCATCTCCTTAACGCTGTGGCTAGCCAGCAGTCTCCTGGGCACGTCCCCAAGGTGGCTGTCTTCTGGGCACGTTCCCAGGGTGGCTGTCTCCTGTGCACGTCCCTAGGGTGGCTGTCTCCTGGTCAGGTCCTTCCCCAGTGTCCGCCTCTGCGTATGTTTTCACCTAGCGCGTTAAACAGGTCATTCCCAGGCTGAGGATGTTGCAGGTGTTGTGAGGTGAACACACATACTGACAAGTGTCGAGTACTCATCTATTTGGGTAGGGGATCGAACCAGGAAAAAGGCCAAGGAGCGCCTCTTCTGTCACCCGTGGCGTCACTCAGACGCATGCTGGTGCTCACTGTGTTTACTTTAAGGAAACTACTTTTTGTTGGTACGTCAGTTATGAGCTGGCAGGAATTATGTCAGTGGTGGAGCAGGAAGTGAGAGGGGAAGCACCGGCACCACGCTTCAGCGTCATGTGACGCACCACGCAAAAGTCGAAAATTTCGTGTCTTCTGGTTCGTGATATGCGTTCGAATTGGCACGCTCGGAATTCAGCGTTTTGTTATTGGTGTCAGTCACACGCCTGTAGCCTCTCATTTATTCGTAGAAATGTATGGAAAATGTAGAGTAACGTCGGTAGAATGATGTAGCAAGACTCTCTGAGGATAAATAACTGAAGGAGTCTTGAGTACGTCTTGAGTACGTCTGAGGCTAACAAGGACTCTCTCTGGAAGATGTTATCTTGCATATTATGAAGGATAAATTGAGTTTGTGATTACCAGTGTTAAATAAGTGAAGTGTTTTAGTGGGAGTATGGAACAGCGGGGAGGTGGTGTAGGCCTGACTCTGTACACTCACTTGTGAGGTGTACATAGAGAGACAGGAAGGTCCATCATTGTTCATGATGGTGCCAGAGGTAGTGTACACCTGTTGATCTCCCTCACTACCTGTTACAACCACCAGCTCCCGTGGTACCTCTACATCCTCTCTTCTAATCCACTTATTAGCGCATCAAGTTGTGTGTGGGTGGTTACAGTCACACACCCGGGAGCTGACTCCACCATCCCATCACCACCATCACCACCATCACCACCATGGGCATCAACGCCACAGTTCTGGAACCTATCGTCACCACCATTGCTTCCTTCTTGCTCTTCTCCAACAACCTCACCGAGGAAGATGTGGGTTACAACCTCTCCAGCACAGTCACGCCCACCACGACGGGCGGCACCACGCCCACGCCCGCCACCACCTCCTCCACCCATGAACCCATGTTTCCCAGTAGCTACGACATTCAGGACATCATCAAGATGGGTGGCATCACCTATGCTGACTATGCCGTGTGTTCCAGCTGGCTCCCCATCAACCACATATACTTCCAGCTGGCCAACATCTTCCTCTTCCTCTCGTACCTGGCTCCCAACGGCATCTACGGTATATTGTACCTACGCATCACCCTCACCATAGGCTGTATGTTCTTCAGCCTGTGGGGCTGGGTGGTACTGTGCGCCTTTGACACCTTCCTCTGGAACGCTATCTTCGTTCTTATCAACCTCATCCATGTGGTTGTTATCTGCTATTACCTCAGACCAGTCAGGTTCACGCCAGAGCTAGAACAGGTAAGTCACTCTTGTTTTCAGAGAGAGAGAGAGGAGAGAGAGAGAGAGAGAGAAAGAGAGTACTAACTAACTAGGGACCCACAGCCTCAGAAAAGACGGTAGTCGAACCTAAATAAGGTTTTGCCCCGGTGCTGTTTGAATACTTTCTTTCCCTACCCGGTGGTGGGTCGTGGGCCCATTATGCTGCAGGCATCACCTCTTTGGATGGCAACGTTGAGTCTCTGCATAAAGGTAGCTGGTCGCTCTGGGCCCATGGTTTTCCTGATGAGTTTGTTACTTAACTTGAGAGCAGCACATTTGTACCACGCTCTGAGGGTCTACGAGGGCATTGTGAGGAAGTTATAACATGTTGTCAGGTTCCTGTATTTGTCGATCCTCTGGTTCTCCTTAAAACTGACAGAACCGCAGTGTTGTAGGTGTAGGTGTCAGTCAGTGTTGTTAGTAGGTGTCAGCCAGTGTTATAAGTAGGTGTCAGCCAGTGTTGTAAGTAGGTTTCAACCAGTGTAGACGCACAAGTGTAGAATTTTTCTGAACAAAATTGTTCGGACTCCAGTTTGTTTGAGGTCTGATACATTCGAACAGTGGGGTTCCACTGTATTTTAATGTAAAAATCACTAGAACATACAATATAATGCACACTGACTTGAAACATCCAACTTATAAATTCTGAATTAAAAATTCCACATAGCAGTGTGTTGAGCAACATTCCAAAGTAGCATAGTGACTCCATCTGGAGGCTTCTGGCTGCCATCTGGCCTCAGTACCAGGGGTTCCTCAACAACGAGGTGTGACCAGACTTCACTTGATGCATATTAACCTCTTCGTGTCTGCCACACTTCCCTTCTGACGTATGACAGACGAGACCAAGTTAATCAAATGACTCACTGTCAGAGATACACTTGTGTTTGTTGAGTATGAGGGCGGCTAGGTGAAGACTTACACCACTGTGAGTGACCTGAGGGTCGAGCCGAGTGCCCAAGGAGTAATTAGAAACAACCAAGAGGAAATCCTCAGCATGGTGTGCCTTTACCTCAAGGAGGCGAACTTTAATTACTTCCTCAGGCATTGCTGATCAATGTCCGGGAGATTTTCTCCACGATTGCTTCGTCCCTATGGGACTCTTTGTGATCTCTGTGAGGCGCTGGTCTGCGTGAGTCTGTAAGCCTACCCAACTGCTCTGTTGCTTCAGGGAACATCAGAGTCGTGGGCTCCTACAGCGCCTCTCATGGCTACCCAACTGCTCTGTTGCTTCAGGGAACATCAGAGTCGTGGGCTCCTACAGCGCCTCTCATGGCTACCCAACTGCTCTGTTGCTTCAGGGAACATCAGAGTCGTGGGCTCCTACAGCGCCTCTCATGGCTACCCAACTGCTCTGTTGCTTCAGGGAACATCAGAGTCGTGGCCTCCTACAGCGCCTCTCATGGCTACCCAACTGCTCTGTTGCTTCAGGGAACATCAGAGTCGTGGGCTCCTACAGCGCCTCTCATGCATTATGGTACAATCTCCTTCGTTAGTCTGCTGGCTGCAGTTGACGAAGACAGAAATGCAGGTAATGCTACTTGGGTTGCCTTGTGAACCCCACATCTCTCCCCAGAGTGTACCTTGATCCCACTGGTGATCTTCCAGTGGTGAGGGATTTAGTGCCTTCCCGCATATTGATCTCAGGAGCGACTCACACTCACAGAGTGAACACGTCAAGGAACAAGCTAGTGTGGGTCTAGTTAGACACTGTGTCCGACATCCACTTTACACCATCCAGTATCGTGGAGGACTGTGTCCATAACCTGACCACCAGTGCTGCTTCCACACAGCTAAAACTGGTCAATTACCAAGAACTCATTTAAAATTAAGTCCTTTCTAAAATTTTCTTTTATACGTTTAAAGATATTTTTTTTATCATTTATGTTAATGTAAAAATTAATAATTTTGTACCAAAAGAACCTTAAAATACTTACCTAACATTATAACAAGCGCAATTTAATTTAGCCTAATCCAACTAAATATATTTAAGACAAGTTTACAATAATTTAATAATAAACAAACAATGAAATATGTTTTTTTTTCGTTAGGTTCAGAATGATTTTTTGCGAAATTATTGCATACACAAATTTTCGCTTGTCTTATTCGGCAAGAAGAGCGTTGCTATTCGGCACGACATATATATATATATATATATATATATATATATATATATATATATATATATATATATATATATATATATATATATATATATATATATAGAATGCACAATATGTATATTATTATATTTATAAGAAGCTTTGAAATTAGTTTGCGAGGTTATTGCTTGTTATTCTGTGAGGGCGACTGTGTGTGTGGTGTGGGAGAATAAGTGTGCTTGGCCGTGTGCCCACACCAGCCAGCACTGCTGTAGAAGCTGCTGGGAGTGCTGAGAAAGTGTTAGAGTGGTAGTGGTGGTGCTGAGAAAGTGTTAGAGTGGTGGTGGTGCTGGGAAAATGTTAGAGTAGTGGTGGTGGTGCTGGGAAAGTGTTAGACACAGTGGTGGTGGTGCTGGGAAAGTGTTAGACACAGTGGTGGTGGTGCTGGGAAAGTGTTAGACACAGTGGTGGTGGTGCTGGGAAAGTGTTAGAGTAGTGGTGGTGGTGCTGGGAAAGTGTTAGAATGGTGGTGGTGGTGGGAGTGTGCGTGGTGGTGGTGCTGGGAAAGTGTTGAGTGTGGTGGTGGTGCTGGTGTTAGATGGTGGTGGTGTGGTGTTGGTGCTGCTGGTGGTGCTGGTGGTGGTGGTGGTGGTGGTGGTGGTGCTGGTGGTGCTGGTGGTGCTGGTGCTGGTGCTGGTGGTGCTGGTGGTGGTGGTGCTGGTGCTGGTGGTGCTGGTGGTGCTGGTGGTGGTGCTGGTGGTGCTGGTGGTGCTGGTGGTGCTGGTGGTGCTGGTAAGGATCATTTGGTAAACTTAATACAATTTCTTCATTCTTATCCAATTTACTCGAATCACTTTCAAACACCTTGAGCATAACACAGGTGTTGGAAACTCTTAACAACACAGGTGTTGGAAACTCTTAACAACACAGGTGTTGGGGACTCTTAACAACACAGGTGTTGGAAACTCTTAACAACACAGGTGTTGGAAACTCTTAACAACACAGGTGTTGGAAACTCTTAACAACACAGGTGTTGGGGACTCTTAACAACACAGGTGTTGGAAACTCTTAACAACACAGGTGTTGGAAACTCTTAACAACACAGGTGTTGGAAACTCTTAACAACACAGGTGTTGGAATCTCTTAACAACACAGGTGTTGGAAACTCTTAACAACACAGGTGTTAGAAACTCTTAAAAACACAGGTGTTGGGGACTCTTAACAACACAGGTGTTGGGGACTCTTAACAACACAGGTTTTGAAAACTCTTAACAATACAGGTGTTGGGGACTCTTAACAACACAGGTGTTGGGGACTCTTAACAACACAGGTTTTGAAAACTCTTAACAACACAGGTGTTGGGGACTCTTAACAACACAGGTGTTGGGGACTCTTAAACAACACAGGTGTTGGGGACTTAACAACACAGTTGTTGGGGACTCTTAACAACACAGGTGTTGGGGACTCTTAAACAACACAGGTGTTGGGGACTCTTAACAACACAGGTGTTGGGGACTCTTAACATAGCCAGGGATGGTTATTTATGCTGGTCTCCTGGGTATTAAGACCAGCCTGCGTTGTTTAGCATTGTTATGCTTTTGGTCCTTGACTCTGAGGATGTTGTTGCCGTCTGTATTGAGTGACCCCGTGGCTCAGTTGGTTGCACACTCACCTCGCACGCCGAGTGTCCTTGGTTCGATCCCCGGCACGGCAGGACACATTTAGGTGTGTTTCCTTAAGACACCTGATGTTCCTGTTCACCTGGCAGTAAGTAGGTACCTGGGTGTTAGTAACCTTACACATGTTGTTAATGTTCACCTAGCAGCAAGCAGGTACCTGGGTGTTAGTCGACTGGTGTGGGTGGCATCCTGGGGGACAAGATTTAAGGACCACAATGGAAATAAGACAGACAGTCCTCGATAATGCACTGATTTTATTGGGTTATCCTGGGTGGCTAACCCTCCCTACCCTGGGTTATCCTGGGTGACTAACCCTCCCTACCCTGGGTTATCCTGGGTGACTAACCCTCCCTACCCTGGGTTATCCTGGGTGGCTAACCCTCCCTACCCTGGGTTATCCTGGGTGGCTAACCCCCTACCCCGGGTTATCCTGGGTGGCTAACCCTCCCTACCCTGGGTTATCCTGGGTGGCTAACCCTCCCTACCCCGGGTTATCCTGGGTGGCTAACCCTCCCTACCCGGGTTATCCTGGGTGGCTAACCCTCCCTACCCCGGGTTATCCTGGGTGGCTAACCCTCCCTACCCCGGGTTATCCTGGGTGGCTAACCCTCCCTACCCCGGGTTATCCTGGGTGGCTAACCCTCCCTACCCCGGGTTATCCTGGGTGGCTAACCTCTCCCTACCCCGGGTTATCCTGGGTGGCTAACCCTCCCTACCCGGTTATCTGGTGGCTATCCTCCCTACCGGGTATTCTGGGTGGCTAACCCTCCCTACCCGGGTTGTCTTGGGTAGCTCATCTCTTCCTACCCGGGTTATTCTGGGTGGCTATCCCTCCTACCCTGGGTTATTCGGGTGCTATCCCCACCGGTTATTCTGGGTGGCTAACCCTCCCTACCCTGGGTTATCCTGGGTGGCTAACCCTCCCTACCCCGGGTTATCCTGGGTGGCTAACCCTCCTACCCGGTTATCCTGGGTGGCTAACCCTCCTACCCCGGGTTATCCTGGGTGGCTAACCCTCCTACCCCGGGTTATCCTGGGTGGCTAACCCTCCTACCCCGGGTTATCCTGGTTGGCTAACCTCCCTACCCCGGGTTTTTCCTGGGTGGCTAACCTCCTACCCCGGGTTATCCTGGGTGGCTAACCCTCCTACCCCGGGTTATCCTGGGTGGCTAACCCTCCCTACCCCGGGTTATTCTGGGTGGCTAACCCTCCCTACCCCGGGTTGTCTTGGGTAGCTATCTCTTCCTACCCTGGGTTATTCTGGGTGGCTATCCCTCCCTACCCTGGGTTATTCTGGGTGGCTATCCCTCCCTACCCTGGGTTATTCTGGTGGATCCTCCTACCCTGGGTTATCCTGGTGGCTAACCTCCTACCCCGGGTTATCCTGGGTGGCTAACCCTCCCTACCCCGGGTTATCCTGGGTGGCTAACCCTCCCTACCCCGGGTTATCCTGGGTGGCTAACCCTCCCTACCCCGGGTTGTCCTGGGTAGCTATCTCTCCTACCCTGGGTTATTCTGGTGGCTATCCTCCCTACCCTGGGTTATTCTGGGTGGCTATCCTCCCTACCCTGGGTTATCCTGGGTGCTAACCCTCCTACCCTGGGTTATTCTGGGTGGCTATCCTCCTACCCTGGGTTATCCTGTGGCTAACCTCCTACCCTGGGTTATTCTGGGTGGCTATCCTCCCTACCCTGGGTTATTCTGGTGGCTATCCTCCCTACCCTGGGTTATTCTGGTGGCTATCCTCTCCTACCCTGGGTTATCCTGGTGGCTAACCTCCTACCCTGGGTTATCCTGGGTGGCTAACCTCCTACCCCGGGTTATCCTGGGTGGCTAACCCTCCCTACCCCGGGTTATCCTGGTTGGCTAACCTCCCTACCCCGGTTATCCTGGGTGGCTAACCTCCCTACCCCGGTTGTCCTGGGTAGCTATCTCTTCCTACCCTGGGTTATTCTGGGTGGCTATCCCTCCCTACCCTGGGTTATTCTGGGTGGCTATCCCTCCCTACCCTGGGTTATCCTGGGTGGCTAACCCTCCTACCCTGGGTTATCTGGGTGGCTATCCTCCCTACCCTGGGTTATCCTGGTGGCTAACCCTCCCTACCCTGGGTTATTCTGGGTGGCTATCCTCCTACCCTGGGTTATTCTGGGTGGCTATCCCTCCCTACCCTGGGTTATTCTGGGTGGCTATCCTCCTACCCAGGTTATTCTGGGTGGCTACCTCCCTACCCTGGGTTATCCTGGGTGGCTAACCTCCCTACCCTGGGTTATCCTGGGTGGCTAACCCTCCTACCCCGGGTTATCCTGGGTGGCTAACCTCCTACCCGGGTTATCCTGGGTGGCTAACCTCCTACCCCGGGTTATCCTGGGTGGCTAACCCTCCCTACCCCGGGTTGTCCTGGGTAGCTATCTCTTCCTACCCTGGGTTATTCTGGGTGGCTATCCCTCCCTACCCTGGGTTATTCTGGGTGGCTATCCCTCCCTACCCTGGGTTATCCTGGGTGGCTAACCCTCCCTACCCTGGGTTATTCTGGGTGGCTATCCCTCCCTACCCTGGGTTATCCTGGGTGGCTAACCCTCCCTACCCTGGGTTATTCTGGGTGGCTATCCCTCCCTACCCTGGGTTATTCTGGGTGGCTATCCCTCCCTACCCTGTGTTATTCTGGGTGGCTATCCCTCCCTACCCCGGGTTATCCTGGGTGGCTAACCCTCCCTACCCTGGGTTATCCTGGGTGGCTAACCCTCCCTACCCCGGGTTATCCTGGGTGGCTAACCCTCCCTACCCCGGGTTATCCTGGGTGGCTAACCCTCCCTACCCCGGGTTGTCCTGGGTAGCTATCTCTTCCTACCCTGGGTTATTCTGGGTGGCTATCCCTCCCTACCCCGGGTTGTCCTGGGTAGCTATCTCTTCCTACCCTGGGTTATTCTGGGTGGCTATCCCTCCCTACCCTGGGTTAAAAATTCCGAATAAAATCTTACCTTGGTTTAAAAACATGAGTTAATGTCTTGTTCCAGTGTGTCAGTCAGTCTGCCAGTCAGTGTGTCAGTCAGTCTGCCAGTCAGTGTGTCAGTCAGCCTGCCAGTCAGTGTGTCAGTCAGTCTGCCAGTCAGTGTGTCAGTCAGCCTGCCAGTCAGTGTGTCAGTCAGTCTGCCAGTCGGTGTGTCAGTCAGTCTGCCAGTCAGTGTGTCAGTCAGCCTGCCAGTCAGTGTGTCAGTCAGTGTGTCAGTCAGTGTGTCAGTCAGTGTGTCAGTCAGTCTGCCAGTCAGTGTGTCAGTCAGTCTGCCAGTCAGTGTGTCAGTCAGTGTGTCAGTCAGTCTGCCAGTCGGTGTGTCAGTCAGTCTGCCAGTCAGTGTGTCAGTCAGTCTGCCAGTCAGTGTGTCAGTCAGCCTGCCAGTCAGTGTGTCAGTCAGTGTGTCAGTAAGTGTGTCAGTCAGTGTGTCAGTCAGTCTGCCAGTCAGTGTGTCAGTCAGTCTGCCAGTCAGTGTGTCAGTCAGTGTGTCAGTCAGTGTGTCAGTCAGTGTGTCCAGTCCAGTCTGCCAGTCCAGTGTGTCAGTCAGCTGCCAGTCAGTGTGTCAGTCAGTGTGTCAGTCAGTCTGCCAGTCGGTGTGCAGTCAGTCTGCCAGTCAGTGTGTCAGTCAGTCTGCCAGTCAGTGTGTCAGTCAAACTGCCAGTCAGTGTGTCAGTCAGTCTGCCAGTCAGTGTGTCAGTCAGCCTGCCAGTCAGTGTGTCAGTCAGTCTGCCAGTCAGTGTGTCAGTCAGTCTGCCAGTCGGTGTGTCAGTCAGTCTGCCAGTCAGTGTGTCAGTCAGTCTGCCAGTCGGTGTGTCAGTCAGTCTGCCAGTCAGTGTGTCAGTCAGTCTGCCAGTCAGTGTGTCAGTCAGTCTGCCAGTCAGTGTGTCAGTGAGTCTGCCAGTCAGTCACACTGACTGGCAGACTGACTGTTTATGCCTCTTGGCCTCATGTATATATATATATATATATATATATATATATATATATATTATATACTATATATATGTGTGTGTGTGTGTGTGTATGTGTGTGTATGTATCTGGAAGAAGTGTGAGTAGGTGTAGAGGGAATAACAATAGTATTAATTTAGATAGAAGGAAGGGATGGAGATTGTGAACGGGAAAGTTAATGACAGAGGGAAGGAGAGGGGAGGAGAGGGAAGGAGAGGGGAGAAGAGGGAAGGAGAGGGGAGAAGAGGGAAGGAGAGGGGAGAAGAGGGAAGGAGAGGGGAGGAGAGAGGTAGGTGTTTATGCAGCAGAGGGAGATGGTAATGCGAATGAGAAGAGGGAGAAAGAAGTGTGAGAGGAAGGAGAGAGAGAGAGTAGAGTAGGTGGTGAGGTGATGATGGTGTTGGTAATAGCAGCAGCAGCAACACTAGTGGCAGCAACACTAGTGGCAGCAACACTAGTGGCAGCAACACTAGTGGCAGCAACAAAACTGTAGGCGGAGAAGGAGGATAAGAAGAAAGAAAAGGAAGAGAAGGAGGAAGAGGAGGAGGGGGAGGAGGGGGAGGAGGGTCCTGAAGACAGGTTTACCTCCTGGTCAGTAACCAAGACTTCAGATCAGCAGTGACTGTCTGTGCTTGTCACGAAGTTGCTGCTCGCAATTACGAGGCTAGTAGCAGTTACGAGGCTCGTAGCAGTTACGAGGCTCGTAGCAGTTACGAGGCTCGTAGCAGTTACGAGGCTCGTAGCAGTTACGAGGCTCGTAGCAGTTACGAGGCTCGTAGCAGTTACGAGTCTCGTAGCAGTTACAAGACTGTACCCACAACAATACCCGTGACTATATTTGACAGCCATGACAGGAGTTCAGACAGACGCCAACTTTGTCGGGTAAGACATCACTTAAACAAGACAGGAAGACACCGTATTAAACATTACTTGTGATTGTTATGGCTTAATGAACATCTGAATAAATAAAAAGATGATTTGATTTACACGGATTTGGGAGAGGCATTTGACAGTGACCAGGGAGTGTTCTGACAGTGACCAGGGAGTGTTTTGACAGTGACCAGGGAGTGTTTTGACAGTGACCAGGGAGTGTTTTGACAGTGACCAGGGAGTGTTTTGACAGTGACCAGGAAGTGTTTTGACAGTGACCAGGGAGTGTTTTGACAGTAACCAGGGAGTGTTTTGACAGTGACCAGGGAGTGTTTTGACAGTGACCAGGGAGTGTTTTGACAGTGACCAGGGAGTGTTTTGACAGTGACCAGGGAGTGTTTTGACAGTGACCAGGGAGTGTTTGACAGTGACCAGGGAGTGTTTTGACAGTAACCAGGAGTGTTTTGACAGTGACCAGGGAGTGTTTTGACAGTGACCAGGGAGTGTTTTGACAGTGACCAGGGAGTGTTTTGACAGTGACCAGGAGTGTTTTGACAGTGACCAGGAGTGTTTTGACAGTGACCAGGGAGTGTTTTGACAGTGACCAGGGAGTGTTTTGACAGTGACCAGGGAGTGTTTTGACAGTGACCAGGGAGTGTTTTGACAGTGACCAGGGAGTGTTTTGACAGTGACCAGGGAGTGTTTTGACAGTGACCAGGGAGTGTTTTGACAGTGACCAGGGAGTGTTAGTTCATAAAATTGTGAATACGGTAAGAAGAGAATATTTTTGATTTCTAAGAAACAGACCAGAACACTAGGCACAACTTAGTATCATCCTCACAACACAGACCAGAACACTAGGCACAACTTAGTATCATCCTCACAACACAGACCAGAACACTAGGCACAACTTTGTATCATCCTCACAACACAGACCAGAACACTAGGCACAACTTAGTATCATCCTCACAACACAGACCAGAACACTAGGCACAACTTTGTATCATCCTCACAACACAGACCAGAACACTAGGCACAACTTAGTATCATCCTCACAACACATACCAGAACACTAGGCACAACTTTGTGTCATCCTCACAACACAGACCAGAACACTAGGCACAACTTTGTGTCATCCTCACAACACAGAACAGAACACTAGGCACAACTTAGTATCATCCTCACAACACAGACCAGAACACTAGGCACAACTTTGTGTCATCCTCACAACACAGACCAGAACACTAGGCACAACTTCATATCATCAAAACAAGTAAGACAGTCACCTCAGTAAAAGATACAAACATTACAATCAGATATCAACAAAATCTTCCATCTAGCACAGGACAATAACACAGGGGGGGGGGGGGGTCACTGGTAAGGGGAAAAATCCTTTATTGAGATACGAAGCAACGAAGAACCAGCCTGTGCTGGATATGTGGGCCAGCGGAATAAGATATCAGCTAAATAACATAGCAGTTAAATGCGATATTAGCTGAGGGACTGATTACCTCAAACTCCTCCTGTTCTTCACCATTCTCCTCTGTATGGACTGATGAAGCCACTGTGTGCCCAAACGTTTTACTAAAACAAATTCTCACGAGAGAGAGAGAGAGAGCGAGAGAGGGCTCTTGATCCAGACAACTGGAGCTGCCCTTCAGGTTCTTGGGGGTCACAGCTGAGGTGGTGAACCGTTCCAACAGAAGAACGCTCTGTTGGAACCAACCCACTGAACGGGGCCAGTCTTGTGGAACGGAACGATGAGAAAATGAATGTTTGGGTTCCCATTGAACGGTCGACGCAACGGAAATAACGGACGGACCGCGTGAACGTAGGTAAGGACCCCCTGAAACCAACGGACGGACCGTATAAACGGACAAAAGGATCAATATTGAGCTGAATGTTGAATATAATAAGATATTAATGACCGAACAACTGTTACACACACACACACACACACACACACACTTACTCTTACCCCTTTCTCTTTCCTTCGCCCTTCCCCTTGGTTAATTAAGGATGGATAAAAGCCATGGAGATAAAGGGAGTGTGTGGACCTAACCCCTGATCCCTCACACTGGACCTGACCCCCTCACACTACGCCTGACCCCCCTCACACTACACCTGACCCCCTCACACTACACCTGACCCCCCTCACACTACAAACGACCCCCTCACACTACACCTGACCCCCCTCACATTACAAACGACCCCCTCACACTACACCTGACCCCCCTCACACTACACCTGACCCCCCTCAAACTACAACTGACACCCCTCACACTACACCCGACCCCCTCACACTACACCTGACCCCCTCACACTACACCTGACTCCCCTCACACTACACCCGACCCCTCACACTACACCCGACCCCCTCACACAACACCTGACCCCCACACTACACCTGACCCCTCACACTACACCCGACCCCTCACACTACACCTAACCCCTCACACTACACCCGACCCCTCACACTACACCTGACCCCCTCACACTACACCTTGAAATTTATTTGAGTAAGTACACGGAGTTCTACAGTACTGTATGTTCTGTGTCGTGCACATGTACCAAGACATCTTCACTGTGTCGTGCACATGTACCAAGACATCTTCACTGTGTCGTGCACATGTACCAAGACATCTTCACTGTGTCGTGCACATGTACCAAGACATCTTCACTGTGTCGTGCACATGTACCAAGACATCTTCACTGTGTCATGCACATGTACCAAGACATCTTCACTGTGTCATGCACATGTACCAAGACATCTTCACTGTGTCGTGCACATGTACCAAGACATCTTCACTGTGTCATGCACATGTACCAAGACATCTTCACTGTGTCATGCACATGTACCAAGACATCTTCACTGTGTCATGCACATGTACCAAGACATCTTCACTGTGTCGTGCACATGTACCAAGACATCTTCACTGTGTCATTCACATGTACCAAGACATCTTCACTGTGTCGTGCACATGTACCAAGACATCTTCACTGTGTCATGCACATGTACCAAGACATCTTCACTGTGTCGTGCACATGTACCAAGACATCTTCACTGTGTCGTGCACATGTACCAAGACATCTTCACTGTGTCATGCACATGTACCAAGACATCTTCACTGTATCATACACATGTACCAAGACATCTTCACTGTGTGGAGCTCCTTAGTCTGTACTCGCCTATTTGTGGCTGCAGGGGTCGATTCATAGCTCCTGGCCTCGATGGTCTTTGTTAAACAGAACACACAGTGTGGCTGTGCCACACACACTTATACATATTACGGCCAACAAAATATCCCACTACACACGCACACATTAATAATAATAATAATAATAATAATAATAATAATAATAATAATAATAATAATAATAATAATAATAATAATAAAAATAATAATAATGTGTATAAAAACTTTGCATTTTGAAAAAGTGACGATAAATAAGCTCAATATTTCGATCCCAATACTGGTATCCCTCCTCTGGGATACCAACACTGGTATCCCTCCTCTGGGATACCAACACTGGTATCCCTCCTCTGGGATACCAACACTTGTATACCTCCTCTGGGATACCAACATTAAATCCCTCCTCTGGGATACCCACACTGGTATACCTTTTCTGGGATACCAACATTGGTATACCTCATCTAAGATACCCACATTGGTATCCCTCTGGGATCCCAACACTTGTATCCCTCCTCTGGGATACCCACACTGGTATCCCTCCTCTGGGATACCCACACTGGTATCTCTCCTCTGGGATACCCACACTGGTATACCTCCTCTGGGATACCCACACTGGTATCCCTCCTCTGGAATACCCACACTGGTATCCCTCCTCTGGGATACCCACACTGGTATCCCTCCTCTGGGATACCCACACTGGTATCCCTCCTCTGGGATACCCACACTGGTATCCCTCCTCTGGGATACCCACACTGGTATTCCTCCTCTGGGATACCCACACTGGTATCCCTCCTCTGTGATCCCAACACTGGTATCCCTCCAGTGGTATCCCTCCTCTGGGAAATCATGTCAGTATTATAAATGTGGTGATGGTGTTGGAATGATAGATCTAACAATATATTTTTTTAGTTTTTCGACCACCATTGCGTTAGTTACTGCGTTAGTTACTGCGTTAGTTACTGCGTTAGTTACTGCGTTAGTTACTGCGTTAGTTACTGCACCAGCCAAGGTTTTCAAAGAGGCAGTAATGAGAAAATCCACTTTATAAGTGACTTGTTCGCCGAGTGGCGTGAGGAGAAACACATTACCTTACTTAAAACCAGCAGACCACTTAGACCAGGAGCTGCACAACAACTTACCAGGAGCTGCACCAGGAGAATGTGGAATCTGTTTCTTCCGTGAAAGTCGATGTGAGTCGCAGAAGAACATTAGCGGCACTGGATCACCAGTGATTTGGATCGTAGCTCGATCGTTAGCGCACTCAGCTCACACACTGAGGTCCGGGGGTCGATCCCCGGTACGAGTAGAAACATGAGGATGTGTTTAATTAAGACACCTGGTGTCCATGTTCACCTAGCAGTAAAATAGGTACCTGGGTGTTAGTGGACTGGTGTGGGTCGCGTCCTGGGGTACAAAACTGACCTAATTTGCGGGAAATGCTCAGCATAACAAGGGGCTTTCTATATAGTAGTATGTCATTGATGTCAGCTATGGTCTGTATACCTTGTACTTGTACTTGTAGAAATAAATATATTATTATTACCGTCAGTGGCTTGCCTTCTCTTGTCTTGTAGGCTCTCACAATCCACCCAATCATTGTCCTGGTCTTTCCTGCAATTGTATTCTCACTGTCACAGTGGCCAGGAAAATGGTGGGATTGTGAGAACTTAGAAGACAAGAGAAGACAAGCCACTGACAATACGATCTAAATCCCTTGGTGGTCTTGCGCCTCTAATGTTGATCTGTGGTCACAGTGACTTTCAAGGTGGAAGTAGATTGTAAATTCAGCTTCAGAAGCTCCTGTTTACCATGCACCTCATGTCCATCCTGTGGAGGGTAGCGCAAGAGCATGCTAATGCACCTAAGGCCTAGGAACTAGGCCCCAAAAAGGATTTACAGGAGTACATCAAGACAGGGGTTACTGATCACCTGGAATATCTTTAGAGGTCGTTCACTGCCGGCACTGAGTGAGTAAAATACATAAACAAGTCGACACTCCTCCAGGCACTCTGAATCTTCACTTTCAAGTGAAGAGACACAAATAATTGATGATCTATATTTGTTATATATCTGAGAGCCAGGTAATCGCCAGTCTTCACCCTGCCATGAGCACAGCACTGGAGTGAAAGATGTGGGAGGAAATGTGAAAGCAGGGGCACCATGGGCACAATAAGAGAACACTGTGTCAACATCCGTGGGTCAAGATTCTTCAACTTGCTGCCAGAAGGTATCAACCTGCTACCAGCAGGTATCAACCTGCTACCAGCAGGTATCAACCTGCTACCAGCAGGTATTAACCTGCTACCAGCAGGTATCAACCTGCTACCAGCAGATATCAGAAATATTGGTGGAACAAATGTAGAAGTCTTCAAGATGAAACTGGATCACTGCCTTTCCCTAGGGGCCAGACCAACCAGGCTGTGATGGATCTGTGGGGTCAGTGGACCACCACCAACAACAACCTGGTTGACCAGACTATCAATAAGGAGATCAGTTCACCAGACCAGGCTACCAGATCACATAACAAACGAAATCAGTCAATGTATATCACAGCCGCCACCACCAGCACAACCACAACAACCACAACAACAGCCACTGCCACTGCCACCACCACCACCACAATAACATCAACCACAACCACAAAAACAACCACAACAACAACCACAACAGCAACGACAACAACAGCCACTGCCACCACCACCACAATATCAACATCAACCACAACCACAAAAACAACCACAACAACAACAACCACAACAACAACAACAACAGCAACGACAACAACACTGCCACCACACCACATACACCACCACCACCACATAACTACCTACCACACAAGTTATTACACAGTCTGAGGTTCTTGATAGCATAGTTATGTGATCATTTAGCATCCTGGGTAGTGCACTTGATCAGGATGTAGGTAACTGGTGTAGTCAGGCTTAGCGGTGAGTGCAGGCTGGTAGTGCAGGCTGGTGTAGTGCAGGCTTGGTGTAGTGCAGGCTGGGTAGTGCAGGCTGGTGTAGTGCAGGCTGGTGTAGTGCAGGCTTAGTGGTGGTGCGGCTGGTAGTGCAGGCTGGTGAGTGCAGGCTGTGTAGTCAGCTGGTGATCAGGCTGGTGTAGTCAGGCTGGTGTAGTGCAGGCTGGTGTAGTGCAGGCTGGTGTAGTGCAGGCTGGTGTAGTGCAGGCTGGGTAGTGCAGGCTGGTGAGTGCAGGCTGGTGTAGTGCAGGCTGGTGTAGTGCAGGCTGGTGTAGTGCAGGCTGGTGTAGTGCAGGCTGGTGTAGTGCAGGCTGGTGTAGTGCAGGCTGGTGTAGTGCAGGTTGGTGTAGTGCAGGCTGGTGTAGTGCAGGCTGGTGTAGTGCAGGCTGGTGTAGTGCAGGCTGGTGTGTGCAGGCTGGTGGTGTGCAGGCTGGTGT